>JAFEME010000205.1:0-48008 GCA_018831755.1 Niveomyces coronatus | reverse complement strand
ACCTTAAGGTAGGCTTTAGCTTAGGTTAAGAAGGTTCTAATATCGCCTTTAGTTCTATTATAGCTCTCTAGCTTAGGGAACTTAGGTCGGCTATAGTTATTCTTTCCTTTATTAGTTTTAAGTTCTTTTAGCTATTTTATAAGATATTCTATCTATTATTTTATTTCCTTAATAGTTTTAACTTATACTATAATAACTTAGGCTAAGGTAGTAGTGTTACTATTTATAGTAGACATTATAAAGGTTAGTACTACTTAAGGTTTTAAGTAACTTACTAAATAGGACTAATTAAAATATAATAGTAGCTTATTCTAAGTTATAAAAGGGTCTATTTCTTAGGAAGTAAGTTAGGTAAATATAAATAGGCTTAATACTTAGAGAGTTAGTTTATTATAGTATATAGTAAGTACTATTAGGAAGTTATTCCTAATAGTAAAACTATTACTTAGATTAATTAGTAGAGATCTAGACTGCCTAGCTATTAGAATCTCTATCCCTTATATACTTATCTATCTCTTTACTATAATTTAGAATTACTTTACTTACTAGTGATTATAGTAAGCAGCGCTTACTATGCTTATATATAGTCCCTATAAGCGCGTTATGTGACCCTTAGGGTTACGTTGCCGCTTATTATTTACTTAGCCGCTTCCTTAGGCCGCTTAGTGACGCTGCCTTTTTATCGTTTATAATAAGTAGCGCCTAAAAAGAAAGCATAAGAGTTATTATTATCTAACTAAGCCTATTCCTTACTATCTAACTTATAGCTAGTAAGAAATATATTATAGGCTTCTTAGAGGTCGTCTTTACTATCTTCTAGCTTATAACCTTCTAATTTTATTAAGCAGGCCTAGAAATAATAATTAGAAGGTAGTGATCTATTTAAGAGGCTTTATCACTACTTTTCTTAGGCGTTTTTCTATTTCTAATTACTATGCTTAGTTAACTAGTAGCCTTCTTTTTAGTAAATAAAGCACTTCTTTCTAGGCTTAGTAAGCTACTATAAAAATAGTTTTCTATAGAATTAGTAATTAATATAGAACTATTTCTTTATTAGCTATATACTTTTATATATAGTAATATACTACTATAGGTTAGCGATTAGGCCTTTATAGGTATTAGTAGGCCTAATTAAGGCCGCTAAGCATATTAGTACGCCTATTATAACGCTCTATAGCGTTCCTTTTATTTTAGATAGCTTATTATTACCTTCCCCTTTACTAAAAATCCCTAAATATAGTTACTAGATCTTCTCTATAAGTATTTCTAGGCACTAAGAGATCGATTTTCCTAGATTCTATTAGATAATAGTGTATAGAGATAGTGCTTACTACTTACTATAGTATTTTTTAACTATAATAGGTGGCTTAAAGCGTTTCTTTAGGCGTATAACTATTATAATATATAAGGCCTATCCTCCTAATAGGTTATAGATATAGAACTTATACGCTAGGCTAGTAAGTATAAGTAGAAGTGCATAGGCTAATTTATTACCTAGGTAGCCTATTCTTTTATAGTAGTTAATAAAGCCCTATAGCTTTATATTAAGAAAGTTATACTAGTAGCTAGTATACTTTTTAGTCTCTATAATACTCTTTATAATATTAGATAGAGCCCTAGAGAGACTACTACTATACCTTTTAAATCTTTTTTATACTTAGTAGTTACTAGTATAGTATATATCCTATATTAAGGTATAAGGTAGGCCTTATTAGGCTCTTTTAGCTTAGGAATACTAGTTAGAAATATCTTAATAGGCTTAGGCCTAAGAAATATTAGTATCTTTATTAATAGTTAATAGCTAGGACGCTAAACGTCCTAGCTATTAATAGCTATTATTATCTACTATTATATCTATCTTTTAGGCTATATTAATAACTTCTTACTAGCTTTATTAATAGAAATAGTCGTTAAGGGCGCTATAGATTATAAGGCCTACTTTTTAGGCGACTAGGATATTATATTAATAGAGGTAGTCTTAGAGCTTAAGTAAGAGTCGTCTATTAACTAGTCTCTATATTTCTATTATCTAGTAGTTATATTCCTTAGCTAGTAGCTCCTAGAGGCTCTTGCTATAGAACTACTAGTGTATATTTAGTAGTAGTATATAAAATATAATAGTATTTACCTACTCTTTATCTAGTTAACTTACCTTATTGCTATTAGTATAATTTAGTTCTTTAAGGCGCTTTTCCTAGTCTATTAGGAGAACTAAGAGGAATAGTTATAGTTCTAGTAGTATTAATAGGTAATGCTAGCTACTAATTAACTATTAGGATACCTTAGAAGAGACGCTTTTAGCTTTTAGGCCTTATAAAGCTATTTTTTATAAGGTCTATTACTATTCTATAGTTAAAGCTATTTTTACCTCTTTCTAGGTATAGTTAAATAAAGAATAACTAATTCTATCTATTTAACTACTAATTAGTGTTAGAATGACTAGTCTACTTATTTTAATATTTAGATATTAGTAATTACTTCTTAATTCTTAATTAATCTATCTTCCTTAAAATATAAAGGGAGGGGATAAGGCTACTAGTACTAGCCTAGCTTACTACCTAAGGTAGTAAGCTATTATATAGCTACTACACTATTAGTAGTAGTCGTAATATATTAATTTTTATTTCTATAGAAACTTTTTTTATCTATTTTATTATATTAGAATAAAAGACTATAAGTTATTAAATAAAAAAGACTTTTATATTACTTTATATACCTAACTAGAGTGCTTTAAAATCGTATTTAATAGTATATAATATATTATCTTTTAGAAACTTCCTAAACTTTTGGCCCCCCTACTAATTTTATTTAGAAAGTTAGCAGGGATGCTAGGCCTTTAATAAGCTAGCGAAGTCTAGGCTCGCCTACTCGCGTGCTAGGTACATACAAAACTACTACTAAACAGCGTACTAAATCTAAGGAATCAAGGCCTTCTATTCTCTACTATTCCTAGTAGTAGATAACTCTAAGCCACAACAGCGCTATAAGACAGTGATGCGGGCTAAGTTAGTGCCGATAGTAGATTAGTAAGTACACTCGGTCCTAAAAGTTCTAAGCTAATAGCTAATTCTTACTAAAAAACACTATTTTTAATAGTTAATAGCTAGCTTATTATTAAATAAAAAAACTATTTTTTTAGATAATATATTTAAGTAGTATATAAATATAATTTACCCTAGAAAAGAAGAAAAATATTTTTCTATAATTATAGAGAGTTTTTTAAAGCTAGATATAATAAAAATTTACTAATTTTACTAGTAAAAAACACTTTTACTTTTTTACTTTAACTTTAGCTAGCTAATACTTCTAATTTAGTACCTTAGTATACTTATAAAAATATACTTAGTAGTATTTAAGTAGTTTTATTTTTTACTATATTTATTATAGAATCAATTTAGGTGGTCACTTTCTAGATAGTAGCTGTTAAAAAGAGGACGTTTTAGTGGGATTAGTACTCTGGCTCGGAACTTTTGGGGCCGAGTGTATTTAACAGTTGCCGCCCGTCTCCGGAGCTAGTACCCCGCTACAGGTCTACTACATCCACCGACAGTCTACAGAAAACTGTAAAGGCAACGTGCTTCATTCTTCAAAAGTTGAAAAAACACTCCCCTTTCCGGTATATTGAGGACTTCGCGAGCGGCAGAAACTTCGTGCGTTGGATGCCAATTACTACTGAAGACCGACAAGACACAAGCACTAACACGGCAATATTTAGAATACCCACGACGGCGGCCAAGATGCCTTCCGACGTGCGCAAATCTGGTTTCAGGACCGTTCAAAGTTTTGATACAGACTATGCACCGTGCACGATTACCCAGTATGTTTCGGAGCGCAGCGGAATGCAAGTTGTCGTGGCAAATCGCCAAGGTCCTAAAGTCAATGGTTACTTTACCCTGGCTACCGAGATACTGGACGACTCTGGCGCGCCGCATACGCTTGAGCACCTGATATTTCTGGGATCGAAGAGTTATCCTTATAAGGGTCTTCTTGACAAGTTATCTTCGCGCGCATACTCGGGAACAAACGCCTGGACGGCCACGGATCATACGGCATATACTCTGGAGACTGCTGGCTGGGAGGGTTTCTCTCAAATATTACCGCTATACCTCGAGCATGTGCTGTTGCCAACTCTGACAGATGAGGGCGTGGTAACAGAGGTTTGGCACATCGATGGAGAAGGTAATGATGCCGGTGTCGTGTACTCAGAGATGCAGAGTGTTGAAAATTCTGGTCCTGAAATCATGGACATCAAAGCTCGTCGTCTCCTCTATGACAAAAATATTGGATTTCGCTACGAAACTGGCGGTATGCCCGGAGCTTTACGAGTGTTGACGGCTAGTCGCATTCGTGAATTCCACAAAGCCATGTATCAGCCTCGAAATCTCTGTCTTGTCATTGTCGGTGAGACGGATCATGATGACCTTCTCCACAAGCTTGACAACTTCGAGGAGAGCATTATTGCCGACATCCCGCCATTAAGCACACCTTTCAAGAGGTAATTGAACTTTTTTGAACTACTGAGAGTAAGACATGGACTTATACTAATTTGCGCAAGACCTTGGGTAGACTCTGAGCAACCCAAGGCCCTGACCGAGACAATAATTACCACCGCCGAGTTCCCCGATGACGATGAGTCGATAGGAGAGGTTCTCGTCGGTTTCTTCGGTCCCAATTGTGTAGACCTTACTTCCTCTTCAGCACTCAATATAGTCCTCACATACCTCTGTGGTTCCTCCGTCTCTGTTCTGGAAAACATAATGGTCGAAAAAGAAGAGCTTGCCAGCTCGGTGTCTCACTGGTGGGACTCTCGTCCTAACTCTGTCATCTGGTTACAGCCTACTGGAGTCGCTACCGAGAAACTTAAATTCGTGGAGCAACGTTTATTTGAAATTCTCAAGGACGTCGCCTCAAAGCCGCTTGATATGGAGTACATGTCAGAATGTATCAAGAGAGAAAAGCGTCAAGTCATGTTTCACGCTGAGACTTCAGAATCATTCTTTTCCACAAATATTATCACAGACTATCTTTTCGGCCAGCGCGACGGCTCGACTCTCAAAGACTTTGCAAGTCTTCATGAGTATAGCGTTCTGCAAGATTGGACCGATAGCCAATGGCGCAGCTTCATTTGCAAATGGTTCCTTAATGCTCATCACATCTCTATTCTTGGAAAGCCATCAAAAGAGCTTTCCGAACGGATGAAGAAGGCAGAAGAGGATCGTGTAGCTCAACGCAAAGAGAAACTTGGCAAAGATGGCCTAGAGCAGCTCGCTCATAGGCTTCGAGAAGCTCAGCAGAAGAACGACACACCCATTCCCCCTGAAGTATTGGACCAGTTTGAGGTTCCCGGTACTGACTCGATCCATTTTATTGAATCAGACACAGCTCGGTATGGCCCAGCGAAGGCCATCGGTACAGGTGATGGACCGGCCCAAAAGCTGATAGACGACAGCCCTCGGGCCAAGTTACCTCTTTTCGTTCAATATGAAGATGTGCCCACCAACTTTGTTCATATCACCATTCACATCGGGACCACAAAGATGCCAGTCGAGTTGAAGCCTCTCATGCCTATCTTTTCTGACAACTTTTTCAACACTCATATCATGCGCGGCGGCAAGCTTATGAATTTCGAGCAGGTCGTCATGGAGCTAGAGAAGGATAGCGTGGGCTACGGCTTGGGCTCCGCACGTCTTTTAGGTGACCGAGACGGCCTCATCATCCAGTTCCAGGTCGAGCCGGAAAAGTATGATGCTGCCATTGAGTGGATCAGAACAATGATGTTCGACTCGGTCTTTGACCCTCAGAGACTCCAAGCTGCCGTATCAAAGGCGCTTGCGGACATCCCGGAGGCCAAGCGAAATGGTCAAGCTATGGCCGATGAGATTGACGTCGCCACTCATTTTGACCATTCTACCTTGACTGTTGCCAAACGAACTCTAGTGCGTGCTGTCTACCTGAAGCGCCTCAAGAAGTTACTTAAAAATGAGCCTGAAAAGGTCATATCATGGTTCAACAAAATACGCACTTCCCTTTTCACTTTCGAAAACCTTCGTATCTTGGTTGCCGCTCGTATATCAACCCTGCCTGACCCTACGAGGGCTTGGGATCGTCT
The DNA here is from genome assembly GCA_018831755.1 of Niveomyces coronatus. Taxonomy (NCBI): domain Eukaryota; kingdom Fungi; phylum Ascomycota; class Sordariomycetes; order Hypocreales; family Cordycipitaceae; genus Niveomyces; species Niveomyces coronatus. The sequence goes on along the minus strand of JAFEME010000205.1, from coordinate 41,899 downwards.
CGCATCTGCACTTGAACCAGGGAAAGAAATGTTGTCGATTCCAGAGCCCTATAGTCTTTTAAATGACGAAGGACGAAAGCCCGGCTCTGTTGGTGTCACCATTGTGCCAATGGCTTCTCTCGATGGTTCATTTAGCGTTAGCACAGCCTCTGGACTTTCTTCTTATGCCGACCCGCGCCTTCCAGCTGTTATGGTCGCCATTGGGTATCTTGAGACAATTGAGGGCCCTCTTTGGGTCGCGGTTCGCGGTGCAGGCTACGCCTACGGCTCATACTTCTCGCGCAGTGTCGATGCTGGAGTGCTCTGCTATCGCGTTTATCGCTCTCCCGATGCTGCCAAGGCCATTGCGGCATCGAAAGAAGCAATATCGAAGATTGCCGAAGGAAAGGTTCAGATTGATAAGCATCTCCTCGAGGGCACCGTAAGTCAAATTGTCGTCATGTTTGCGGATGAGCAGTCGACAATGCCGAGTGCTGCGCAGCAAAATTATGTGCAGGGTGTGGTACGCGGTCTGCCCAAGGATTGGAGTAAGGAGATTTTACGACGTGTGCGTGCTGTCACGAAAGAGGAAATCAGGGCGGTCATGAATAATGTCATTCTACCATGTTTCGAGCCGGGCAAGAGCAATGTGACGATTACCTGCGCCAAGATAATGACGGAGGTAAGCAGATCTGGCCAAGCAGCAGGCAATGACTAACAGACTACAATAGAACTTAGAGGCATCCGTCGAAGCAATGGGATATAAAGTGCGAGTACGGGAGCTCAGCGATTTTCATGACCACTACGGACTCGAAGAGTCGGATGGATCAGATGACAGTGATGTTCACGACGCAGAGGATGATGACGACTATAGCGAGTATGATGAGGACGAGTCCGCTGAAGAATAGGTAATTGCGTGCGCACGATTTGGGAAGCAAGGAGTCGAGAACTGCATGGCTCCACTGTAACAAGTCTACAATCAAAATCTATATTTGATTCCTATAGAGCACATTTTTTTGCCTTGCGACGATCGCGCGCAGGATGCACATCCTCTTGGTGAGTCCTTATATGAAATCGCTGACAGGTTGTTCTGACGCATGCCACTTTGGACGCCGAGCCTTTCCTTGGGTCGCGAGCAATTTCAAAGCTCATCACGACCGGAAGCCTTAACAACTTCGGCCTTCTCGTCGGCCACGATAACGCGATCACTCGTCCAACCGAGGGCCTTGAGACGCTCGGAAAGATGGGGGTGAGAGTAATGATAGCTAGCATACATCCAGTCTGCGTCCATTGTGCTGAGGTTCTGCTTGTGTAGTTTAATTAAGGCGGTAGACAGCTCCGACTTGAATCCTAGCCCATGGGCAAAATCATCTGCCTCAAACTCAAACTTGCGCGAAAGCATGTTGAGACCTAGCTGGAGCAGCGTGTCCATGGGAGAAAGAGCATCGGAGAAAAGAATGAAGCCGATGACGATAGGATGTACGACGTGAAAGCCAAAAGAAGCGTACAGTGAGCGGTTGTTGAGAAAGACGGAAAAGAGACTGAAAATGTAGAGAAGGTGTACCTGGGAGATACCAAACATGCGGGTGGTGTGGCCAAGCTTCCAGTGGCCAAGCTCGTGGGCAAGGATGGCGAGGACTTCGTCCGTTTCGCTCTTTTCTAGCAAAGTATCGTAAATGACAATATGCTTCTTCCAAGGGAGGCCATAGAAAAATGCGTTGGAGTGGGCACTGCGCTTGCTGCCATCAATAACGTAGAGTTCGGAGAGGGGGAAGCTGAAGCGGTCGGCAAGCGCGTTGACTTTAGTCTTCAGCGCACCGTCTTCGAGGGGTGTAAGTTTGTTGAAGAGAGGCTGGATAAAGATGGGATAGGCAGTGATGGCGAATAGCTGAATGCAAGCGGCAAATGCCCATAGGTAAATGACGAAGCCGGTGCCCGTCTTCTGTACAATCTTGAGAAACCCGGCCAGTACCGGGGGCACAACCACGGCGAGAACGGCATTGGATTTGATTATATCGCTAACGAAAAGGCCCGGTGTCTGTTTATTGAACCCGAATTTCTCTTCGAGGACAAACGTGCTGTAAATATTGGCCGGTAGGCTGAGCAGCTGCTGGAGCAGAATGAAGGTGAGAACAAAAACGATGGAGTGGCTGATTTCGCCTGTAAAACGGCTATTACCACCAAAGCGCAGCAGAAATTCGCCCGTAACGGACCAGAGCTTAGGCAGGACGTCAAAATGAATGAATGCGAAATTTTGTATCTGGGACCAGAGACCGCTGACAAGGCTGAAGCGTGCCTTGGCACGGCCGTAAGCTTGCGACTTGACGAAGGTGTCGGCGGGAATTTCGCGAGAAAGCACGGCGGGCGGCGCGGAAGCCTGAAGGACACGATATTGACGCAACGTCAGGAGGGACTCGAAAATGTATTGCCCGATGGAAAAGCCGAGCATAAGTTTTTTCCATGGAAAGAGAGGGCGGTCGAGGATGGCCGCGAGGCGCTGCGAAGATGGGAAGCTGACTGTTAGTAAAACATGACATGATCAGAGTTCAAAGATGGATATAAAATGTATCCAGAATGTATACCTGAAGAAAATCCATGTCGAGTCGCAGCGTCAATGATAGCGCGCTGGTCCTTTGAAAAGTGAAGTTGTGTGCAAGTAAGGGCGAGGAAGCCTTTGATGTCACAACTGACTGTCATAGTTTTTCTTGATTAGTAGACGCGTCGCAAACCCATGCCTCCTTGTACCTGCTGAAGTACTTAGGTACAACCAACTGCGGGCAACCACGGTCTATAGCGATGTATAGGTCAAAAATTTGTATGCACGTATGCATGTATACTAAGACTTACTGAAAGTATCTGTAGGCCAGAGTGTCCATTTGCGAAGTCCCCACTATATACTATGTATGGGGTTTGCTAACACTCTCATCGCTTGCTTGAATTTGTATAGTATACTGGTACTTCTGGGTACAAAATCAACCGACGCCGCGGCTTCTCGCCGTTCAAAACGAAGTACGATTCCGTGGGTCATGTGTAAGAATAATTTGTATTTAATTTTGAAAAGGAAAAAAAAAACAGAATCCATTATTCCTGTAACAAGCGAGTAATCCTCAGTTGGGAACCCCGCGAACTCCAAAAATGCAGCATACAATCCAATATACATACAGGGCATCCCGTCCAACCGTCATCTCGCACCCACCATCGTAAACACGTAGTGCCGGCGCTGGCGAAGTAGTATCCTATCTTCACCTATTGCCGTGGGCTTCGACCGGCTGTCTTTAGACGCCGAGGGTTCGGTGATATCGGGCCCAATGATGTTGCCACAAACTGTGAACTCATCGAGCGGGCTTCAGTCGAAGCATTTCTCAGTGGCGAGCAACCGGTCGTCGCTGTGATCGACATCTTTTGGCGATCGTATAGCGTTTCCCGCATGCTTTACGGCCTCCTAGCGCCCGTTGACGGCAGCGTTACCAGGCCTAATTGCTGGAGGGCGCTCCGGTCCGAAGGGTACCTTACTCGGGATTGGTGCACCTGCTAACTGTGCTGGCGGTTGTGTTCGTGGCGATGGTGTTGATTCCTCTTCTGTAGCGTCGGGGTCACTGTCGTCTCCTCCATCTTCGTCGTTTTCCACCTCGTCATCGTCCTCGTCGTCCTCGTCTTCTTCTTCCCCGTCGTCGTCCTCTTCCTCGGAGTAATCGCTATCCTGCTCGTGTTCTAGGGCGTCTTGATTGTTCTTACATCTCTCTAGTGTCGACACCATTGCGGCGGGCACCTTACGGCCTTGTTGCTGCATCTGCTGAATGATGCTCATAAGCTTTTCGATCTTTCTGTCAGCGACATCTAGTCTATTTTTCCATTCTTGGCGCTCCTCTGCCATGCGGATAATGTTAGCAGCTGTGGCTTCCTTTTGACGCCTTAGAGCATCGTTTTCCTTTTCCAGACGCTTGCATTTCTTTGACTGGTCCAGCATCTCCTTTCGTTGCTGTTCACTAACATCGTCTCTCGAATCAAGACCATCTTTCACCTGACGCTGACTGTTAGCGATTGAAAAACAATGTGTCTATGACGGATGACGTAACATACCTCGCTGAGCCTTTCAATATACATGTTCAACTCCGCTCGAAGCTTTGTTTCGCTTCTCGAGAGTGTCTGCACTTGCGTTTGTAGCTGATCCATCTTCGCCAGCTCGATCTCCGTCGCTTTTGAATCTCTGTCAAATCGTGCGAGGTGATATTGAAGCTCAATCTCCTTGGTTCGCATCTGGGAGTGAAAATGTAGTTCTCGAAGTTCATACTGCTCGATAAATGACTTGAATCTGACCCGAAACCTAGCGCTTGTTAGAGCAGCATACTTGCACTACTAAGTTCAGTGGCTTACAGTTCATCGAGCTCCATATCGACAACGTGCTTTCGCGGGGTATCCTTATCTTCTTGATACCCTTCGAGTTTTAGTAGTAGAGTTGCATATTTCTCGTCCCATGATAAAGTGTTGCGTTTTGAGATAGCCTGGAGTTCTTTGTTCTCGTTCTATGCCACTTCTTAGTCTTGATTGTTCAGAGCGGGCAGTTCTAGGCTCGGTCGTACCTTCATTTTGTTGTTATCCCTCTGCAGTTCACGACACAGCTTCTCCAGCTTCTCCTTGAGCCCAATCGTCTTGCCTAACTCGGTACGGTTCATGTCTCGCTCCTTCTGAAGTGTATCCCCACGTTTTTTGTTTTTCTGATTTTCCTTCTCGAGGCGCCGCATGTCAGCCAGTAGCTCACTTGACCGCTTGGTTAAGAAGTCCGCCTTTTGAGAATCGCTCATTTTCGAAATTTGGTGTAGCAGATCTCGTGCCGCCCGTTTCACTTCCCGTTCTAAATTAAGCTTTGTTAGCCAAGACTCGATGTTTTGTTGTATTGCGTGAGCTCTGCGCGTTTGAAAACTCGAAGTCGTACCAATCTCAAGTTCTTGGTCTTTTTCGCCCGCGGCATCCTGTTCCAGTTGCGAAATTCGAGCCTGCAGAAGCCTCGAGGCCTCGTTTGAATCGACAGCCTTTTTTGATTTCCCCTTCTTTCCAGCGGGTGGAGGCTGATGGGAGTGACCATCATGGCCATTGGTTGTCGCCGATTCGGCGTGCGTAGCTGGCATGGTCGGCTTCTTGCGCAGCACGTTGTCAGTTGTCGCACAGTAAGTTCCTATCTCCCCTACGACATTGATAAGTCATATAGATATGTAAAAAAAAAGGTATTCAGATCCGCAACCGCCGTTGAGCGCCCAGAACAGGGCCACTGCTAGTGAGGGCGTCCGCTGACTGTGGAAGCGGAGGTTTTGCGTTCCCGAGTGCGCGGGCCTGCGCCAGTGTCAGGCAGGTAACCGACAGTGTCAAGAGTGGTGTGTCAACTATCGCTCGACCGAGGTGTATAGAGAGTGTTCGTGATGGTGATATACAAGTGATCAGACGACAATCGACGCCTGTTGAATCTAATAATACTTGATATTTGACGATAACTAATGAGTATTGTAGTTTTCCAATCTAACTCGAATGCACAACTTGGGCTAGCGCTGCGGCGACTGCCTACTGCTACTAACCTACCACCTACAGTACCTACTGTATATACTGTACATACAGCATGCGGGCAGGCCTGGCATTAGGTAGCAGTGCTGTACTGTGAGCCAAAGATAATTCTGAGCTAGTGCATAATTTACACTAAAGCACATATTTTTAATAGCTACTAGCTACCGTTGTAAGATCCTAAAGTATTATCTATCAAAAGGTTCTAGTTATTATTAATAAATAATATAATAATTATATTAAACAATATTACTATAGTGTTTTAAAATGTTTTTTTTAATAAACTATAGTTAAATTTATTAAATTAATATTAAAAAGTATATATATATATAGATTTTATTAAACTTTATTATATTAATGTTTTTATATATTAATTTAATAATACTAAGTGTATATATATATAGAAAGAGAGAAAAAAAAAAGAGATTTTATTATTCACTAAGTTTTAAACTTAGGAATTAATTATATAAGCTATTTTATATAATAAACCTTTAAATAAAATATTAGAATATTATATTTTAATATACTATATGTTTTATTTTAAATTAATAAAATATTTATAATATAAAAAATCAAACAATATTTTAGGATAAAATAGTTCTTTTATATTAAAATAGAAAGTATTTAAGGTCTACGTTTTTAAATAGACTATTATCTATATTAGTTTAATTATAAATATTATTACATTTAGAAGTAAGGCGAGGAACCCTCCTCACCATCATTACCTGCTATTTGCTTAAGCTCTCGCACGATCAAAGCCTTTCAACCTCCATATTCATATGCACGCCGAACTCCTTTGTGCTAACTTCACTAACCATGCTACGCAATGCCTGTCGAAAGGCTATCACGGAGCTCTCACAGTATCCTCAACCTGGATCCAAGATTCATGGCTTTACACTCGTCCGATCCCAACATGTCCCCGAACTAGAACTCACGGCATTGCACCTACAGCACGACAAGACTGGCGCCGACTATTTACACATCGCGCGAGAAGATAATAACAATGTGTTCTCTATTGGCTTTAAAACGAACCCGCCAGACGATACCGGGATTCCGCACATTCTTGAGCACACGACACTCTGTGGTAGTCAGAAGTGCGCCCATCCCGAAAACCATGAGTGCATTACTGTGCCCCGGCTAACCTTTCAACAGATACCCAATCCGCGATCCTTTTTTCAAAATGCTCCCCCGAACCTTGTCAAATTTCATGAATGCTTTCACGGCGTCAGATCATACATTTTATCCCTTCGCAACTACCAATACGCAGGACTTTCAGAATCTCATGTCCGTCTACCTCGATTCAACACTGCATCCGCTGCTTAAGGAATCAGATTTTACTCAGGAGGGATGGCGGATTGGGCCAGAAAATCCTCTTGCTTCAGACGCAGAGGGCAAAAAGCTTGTTTTCAAGGGAGTCGTCTACAATGAAATGAAAGGGCAAATGTCTGATGCCGGTTATCTTTACTATATCCGCTTTCAAGACCATATTTTCCCCGACATTCATAACTCTGGTGGCGACCCCCAAAAGATTACTGATCTGACATATCAGCAGCTCAAAGATTTCCATGCCAAACATTATCACCCAAGCAACGCCAAGCTCTTTACCTACGGCGACATGCCCTTGGCGGATCATCTGCAGGATATAGATGCTCGTTTACGGGCTTTCGAGCGCATAGAAGTCGACAATCAGATACATGAGCCTATTGCTCTTACTGAACCAAAAAATGTCACTCTAATAGGTCCCTACGATCCTTTAGTTGGTCCCGAGCGTCAATACAAAACGTCAATTTCCTGGGTCACCGGTGATACTGCCGATGTCCTCGAATCATTTTCTATGGCTCTGCTCTCGAGTCTACTGATGGATGGCTACGGCTCTCCTCTGTATCGTGGTCTAGTAGAGACGGGTATGGGAGCCGATTGGAGCCCAAATGCCGGCTACGATAGCTCTGCTAGGCGTGGCATCTTTTCTATCGGCCTTACAGGCGTGCAGAAAGGTGATGTATCGAGCCTCGAAGCCAGAGTGCAGGAAATCCTTCAGAAAGTTCATAATAGTGGGTTTGATCAAGGCAAGATTGACGGCTTGCTCCATCAGCTCGAACTCTCTCTCAAACATAAAACATCAAACTTCGGATTCTCCATGTTAAACCGACTGAAGCCCAAGTGGTTCAACGGCACCGATCCGTTCGATGCGCTGGCTTGGAATAGCACAGTCGCAGGTTTCCAGGCCAAGCTTGCTGAGGGCGGTTACCTGGAGGGTCTGATAGAAAAATATCTGCTGACTGAAAAGGCCCTCACATTTACGATGGCACCCTACGTAGCCTTTGGTGAGCAACTGGTAAATGAAGAGAAAGAGCGTTTATCGACAAAGATTGCAATTGCTATAGAAGAGGCCGGCGGCGAAGCTAAAGTGCGCCAGATATTTGAACAGCAGGAGGCAAATTTGCTCACAGAGCAAAATCGAACCAACACAGAGGATCTAAGCTGTCTTCCAACTGTCCATGTCAGAGACATAAAGAGGAGCATTGACCATGTCACATTGCGAAATCAATTGGCTGACGACATTTCCGTTCAGTGGCGAGAAGCCTCAACAAACGGACTTACCTACTTCCGTGCGATCTGTACCCTAGAAGGCTTGAGCGACGACTTGCGGCAGCTGATTCCCTTATTTACCGACAGCATTATGCGCCTGGGTACCAAAGACTTGTCAATGGAGCAGCTCGAAGATCTCATCAAACTCAAGACTGGTGGAATCTCTGTTGGCTACCATTCCACGCCCTCGCCCGACAATTTTAAGGAGGCTCATGAGGGTCTCATCTTCACTGGAATGGCACTTGACCGAAATGTGCCGGTCATGTTTGACCTGATGCGCAAGCTGGTAATGGACACCGACTTTGATAGCGCGGAGGCAGCGGTTAGGGTTCGACAGCTGCTCCAAGCATCTGCAGACGGCGTTGTCAATGACATTGCGTCTTCAGGACATCGTTTTGCTATGAACCACACAGAATCGGGCCTTACACGAGCCGCTTGGCTTCGACAGCAGGTATCGGGGCTTTCGCAGGTGAAGCTGGTCACCTCGCTGGCGGGGAGGTCGGAATCTGATCAGTTGGCCGATGTCATTGATAAACTGAAAAATATTCAGAGTATAGCACTGACAACGGAGCATTTGCGGGCCGCCATTACTTGCGGTCGAGAAAGCGTGGCGGACAATCTTAGATGGCTTCGCACGTTTACGAAAAGTCTGCGGAAAACTTCGTTGCAGATGACTGGTGGCGGATTAATACTCCCCAGGACGTCGAAGACGTTCTTCCCTCTTCCGTATCAAGTCTACTATGGTGGTTTATCGGTATCTACCGCGCCTTATACGCATAGTGACGGTGCCCCACTCCAGATCCTAGCACAGATGTTGACACACAAACATCTACATCATGAGATTCGTGAAAAAGGTGGCGCATACGGAGGTGGTGCCTACGCCAAGGCTCTCGACGGTCTCTTCGGGTTTTACTCGTATCGCGATCCCAACCCGCAAAATACTTTAACCATCATGAAGAACGCGGGTAAGTGGGCGTCCGAAAAACAGTGGTGCAGTCGCGATCTTGAAGAGGCAAAGATATCTGTCTTTCAGTCTGTCGACGCACCAAAAGCCGTCAATGAAGAGGGAATGGGCAAGTTCTTGTCTGGTATCACGGAGGACATGCGTCAGACCAAACGTGAGCAATTGCTCGATGTGACGAAAGAGCAGGTGCAAGAGGTAGCCGACAAATACTTGGTTCAAGCTATAGAAAAGGACGAACAGCGTGTGTCATTCTTAGGTGAGAAAAAGGCATGGGTAGACGCTACTTGGACCATTGAGGAGATGAACGTGCCTGGTGCAGAGTAACTGGACGATTCTACTGTCTTATATCATCACGGGAGAAAACGTTTATATATTGTATCATATTACAACAATCGTCGAAGGACGGGTAGTCGCGACGTTTGGAATGTGGGAGCTGCTTGTATCATAGCTGAAGAGATCACGATATTGCTTGCGTGGACCCCTCAAAGAAATGAGAGCGAGGAACAAAAGGGGACCGGGGGAGCTCATGGAAGTATGAGAAAGTACGCGTTCAGATACGATACACTTTGCTGTCGATGGCATGCCAAGCAGGCCGTCAACTATGGCAGCAAAGCCACAGAGCAACGCAAGAGTAAGCACGCACTTCCACGCCCCTAAAGGTGCCATGGTGGCGTCTTCTGCACTTGCTCTTTGACATTTCTCCCACTTGGATTTGAAACGTCCCGACTCTCGGTGAATTCGGAATGGGCTGCCCAAACTGAGTTTGTGAAATGCAAACAAGTCATGGACAGACTGATTCCGGGACCCGTACTCAGGGGTCAACTTCTCATTCATGACAGGAGAAAGAATGGATCTCGCAGAGGACTTGCCGAGGGCCATCAGGGGGCTGGGTGAAACGCGAAATCGCTCGTTCTATCAGAGCCGTATTCGCTAAGACATTGGAATCTCGGACTAAAGAGCAGAGTACATGTGAGCTCATTGGGGCCAGCTACGTTAGAAAGGTGATTAGGGCGTGTAAGCTGGCTGTCCAATAACGGAAAAGACATGCAGCGAGGGAGACAACATGCTAGCAAGCAATATCAAAGTGAGGCAGCCCGTCCGGGCTACGGAAGCTTCTCTGCCGGATTATTTCGCACGTCGGGTGGCGCGGAGAGGGTTTACGTGTACAAGGCACTCGTGAGAATGGTGCATGAGAAATAGGCAAGGTGGGTAAACGCGGGCTTATATATGAGAGTTTTTTTCGTTGTTCCGCGCAATGTTCGTTTTCCTGGATATGTATGAGGTATTACTCGATATAGTGGCATAGCCCACCATGACTGGAGCCCGCCAAGACAAAAATCTAGAATCAGGACTAGGGAGGCGAATCGGCCGTCTGGCCTGAAGTTCTGTACAGTTTATGCATCTCCTTGCACTGATTTACAAGCCTCGTTGCATGAGACGCAGTATTGACAGGGAGGGTCCATCGCCCTTTGTTGCACCAATCATCATTACAGAGGCAAATGGAGGACCAAACGGGCAAAGGAAGATCTAGCTCGGATCAGGCAATAGTATACAGGATGTCTTACAGGTCAGAATGAGCCATTCTATCTCTAGGTCTATCTTAACGAGAGAGAGCACAGTGAGTGTATAATAGCAAGACAGCTCCTTGGAGGGAGTAACAGACAGCTGATGAACAGCCTTGTTAATTTGGTCGGTAACTTGTGCTCGGCAACCAAGCTACCATGTATCTGCCGTGTATATAGATACTGAGCATTATAGGGCGCTTCGGAAAGGTATGGCATCAACCTACTGTACTAGCAGTATAGGTAGGTTAGTAGGTATGTATTGTTGACGGGCAGTAGGTTAGGTTGGGGTTGCCTTCCATCAACACGATAAAAAGCAGGTATCGCACGTACTACCTGTATATAACCATCGAACCTCGAGGACAATCACAATACCTGGTTACCGGTAGCAGACATACACAACATCATCTTGTTAGGTGAATCCTCGTTAACTCGGAGTTCGGAATACTACAGATTTTTTTTTTCTCCCAATGGCTGGCACATTGGCGTGACCAATAACACATAAGAAAGGGACAAGAAAAAAAAAAAATCCACTAATAATTTTTTGCCCTACCTGTCCGCCCTATAATCATCGCCAACATTCACACAATCCACGAGCTTGTTGTTCTGCGTCCGCTTTGTTGTCCCTGTCGCAAAACATCAACACAGCCTCCCGCCCTCTGGCCAGTCACACAATCGCAACTGCCCAGCCCGGAACCCGCACCCGACGTTACTGCCTTCATTCATCATCTCGCATTGACATTTGCATTTGCAAAATTCGCGCAAAGTTAGTCCCCCCTTGACCACAAATGGCGCATCTCCATCATCCTGCCCGTTGGCAGCGGTGCTAATGGGTCGCCACACCCTCCTCGTCCGCACCATAACGAAAACCACATTGTGGAAAAAAAAATTGTCGAGCTTTACCATAGGAATCGAAATGGCCGCGCCCGTTGTCGCGCCTCTCTATTTCTATACCATTCTTAATCCCCTCACTCCCTTCGTCGACCTACCTATGCCGCAATGGCTTGATGCGTCATGACTCCACATATTGAGAAAAAAAAAACCCGATTGCTGACCTAGGCCTCGTGTCTTTCAAAATAGGCGCACGTAAAGCCGAGTCTATAACAAAGTCGTTCTCGCGACTCACCCTAGCCTTTGGGTCTTCTCAAAAGGCATCGTCTCCGCCACGGCTTGTCAGGCGGTCGTCTACTTCTCCGACAACGATTTCTGCTCTCGCAAGTCCACCCACATCATCAACGCTATTCCGCCTCCTCTGCACACCGCTTGTCGCAGCCTATAAATTGTTCAGTGCGCTGCTCTTGTCTTCTGGTGACCTGGATCACCAATTAATTCCATTGTTCCCTCACCACTTTGATCGGCTGCCGCATAGGAGGAGTTCTAAGGTTCTTCCTCTTACAGAGGAGGAGTCGAGGAGGCCTCGCCAATCTGCCGAAGGAAACGTTCGTTACATCCTTCGACCACCCTAACATTGTTTCACAAACGGATTTACACTATCTACTTTGTGGCTACTGACAGCCGTCATCTGTCCACCGAACGACATTCTCTCCTACCGGCTGTTAAGTCTGTTCTGAGGGCTGCCGACACTTACCCCAACCCACTCGTTCAGACGACTTGCTGCGCGTACATACGCATTTATCACTAGGATATGACCATGACGACAGCCGTTCTCGATCATGCAGAATCAGTCTATCAATCTCCATTTTTAGCCAAAAGGCTACCTGTCTCCGTCGCCTCTGTCGATGGCCAGGCCATTGCTAAACAGCTCGTCGGTGAGGCTCTTCACCATCGTGTAGAGAATATCGACCACGAGCTATGCGATCCAGGTGATGAGGACGCGTTTTTCGTTGCCGACCTTGGTGACGTATATCGTCAGCACATGCGCTGGAAAAAGAGCCTTCCTGGCGTCCGTCCTTTCTATGGTGAGTCTTGCCACGATGTGATACGAAGTGCTGTGCAACTGCGTGTCGGGTTCTTCTCTCAAAGCTTTCGCTGACTCAGTCAGCCGTCAAATGCAATCCGGACCCTATGGTCTTGCGCCTACTCGCTGCTCTCGGGACCGGTTTTGACTGTGCTTCCAAGACGGAAATCGACCAAGTTCTCGCTATGGGCACATCGCCCAATCGCATCATCTATGCTCAGCCTTGCAAAACCAACTCTTATGTTCGCTACGTGAAGGCCGCTGGTGTTCGCCAGATGACATTTGACAACGCCGATGAGCTTTACAAAATCGCCAAACACTTTCCAGAGGCTGAGCTATTCCTCCGCATCATCACTGATGATACGTCGAGCGCTTGCCGTCTGAGCATGAAATTCGGTGCGCCCATGGATACCACGAATACCCTGCTTGCTCTCGCAAAGGAGCTCGGCCTCAGCGTCGTCGGTGTCAGCTTCCACGTTGGTTCTGGATCTTCCGACCCTTTGGCCTACTACCACGCGGTCAAGGACGCACATCTTGTCTTCCGGGAGGCTGCTGCCCACGGCTTTCGTCTACGGACCCTTGATGTCGGCGGCGGCTTTTCAGGCGCCACCTTCGAGGTCAACGCAGCCGTTCTCAGTGGCGCCTTAGACGAGTTTTTCCCCGCTACTGATAATATTGAGGTTATTGCTGAGCCTGGCCGCTACTATGTTGCCTCGGCTTTTACTATTGCCTGTAATGTCATTGCGCGTCGGATCGTGGAGAACCCAGCCTCCGGCGCTACCAGTTACATGATTTACATTAATGATGGCGTTTATGGCAACTTCTCCAATATCATGTTTGACCATCAGCACCCCGTTGCAAAAGTATTACGTTGCGCTGGCGAGACCGTCTATGACACAGCTGTCTCAGGCCCGGCGATCGACGGCATTGAATACTCCGTATGGGGTCCGACATGCGATGGCATTGACCGTATTACCGAGAGCATTCATTTCTCGCAGCATGTTGATGTTGGCGATTGGCTCTATTTTGAGGACATGGGTGCTTACACGAAGTGCTCAGCCACGCAGTTCAATGGGTTTTCGAACTTACATGATGTCATCTATATCTCGAGCGAGCCCGGCGCTAAAGTCCTACTTGGAATGTGAAAGCGGCTTGTATCGGAAGGCGATCATGGCGTCTAAGAATTCTTCTTGGTCTATTGATCACGCTTTGTTGGGGATGATGCGTGGAATACTTGATCAAGCTGACCGATATAATATGCGTTCGCGACTGCCAAAGCGCGCTGCATCTCGTATCTAATTTTGATTACAGAAACTCGACAGAGACCTATAGAATTGTAGTAGAATATTATACGTTCACTGAGTAGCTCGAGTTTTGTTGTGCTACATCTCAGACAGCTTCCATAAATTTTGCTGAGAATGCCTGTTCTGTATAACCAACTTACGCCGACACACCACAAGCAAGATATTCAAATAGAAGAAGTCCCGTTTTCCCTCTTCTCTTTTCATGATCCTGCTTATGATGAAGCTTTCAACTGCCGCGAAATAAGAACTGCATGTCCTCCGGGCTCAAAGTATCCATGGCCTTGTCGTCGCCGTTCACCGTTGAGTGGATCATGCTTGTTTTCTTCTCTTGGATCAACACCATGCGGCTCTCAACTGAATCCTCAATACAAAGTCGCGTAATCGTGCATGGCCGTGTCTGCCCGATACGGTGACAGCGATCGGCTGACTGCCACTCGGCGGCAGGATTCCACCAACTATACGTAACATGATGTGTTAATGAAATGAGCATTCGGATTTGAAGTTTGAGTTTATCCTTCACTTTGACACATCTCTCACTTCGACACCTGCGAGCAAGAATGATGGATGTACTTACGGATCAACGATGAAAACGCGTGAGGCCTCAGTGAGATTGAGCGCAACACCACCGGCCTTAAGTGAAACCAGAAAGCATTCCACATCGACATTATTCATGAAGTGTTCAATAGAGGCCTGCCGTTGCGCCGGAGTCATGCTACCGTCCAGCATGACTGTTGTGATTCCAGCACGGCGCAGACGCCACTCTACCAACTGCAGCATAGTGGTGAACTGCGAAAAAATAATAGATTTGTGAGATGCGTTATCAGATCGCATCTTGTGCAGCTCATGCACGAGAAGTTCAATTTTTGAAGAGGACGTCCAATTCTCCATTTTGATACGATTGATAATCGAGGATTTTTTCACGAGAGACTGGTCCTGTTCGATTTCGGGCTGCTCGAGGTCAACCGACAGGGGAATGTGGCATCGAGGGCAGTCGGGCTCATCCGTCGAATGCACATAGCTTGCAACACAAGCTCTACAGAAGTCGTGCTTGCACCGACTGCGTACAGTATCCTCCGCTGGCTCGTCGCAGATGCAACAAATGAGCACGTTTTGTCCGCCGTCGGCATTCTTCTTCAGTATCAAGTCGGGATGATCAGCGACTTGGCGCATCTGCATTATGAGGCCAAAGATATTTGCGTAATTATTGAGCAGGACACCCTGATGAACGTATGTGTCGAACTTACGTTGACCGTTTGTCATGATGCTGCTTGCGAAATCGTTCTCTTCCTCACCAAAGAATTGGCGATCAACGTAGATTTCTTTCACAGGAAGTTCCATGGCATTGGTATGGTCCTTTTTGAGCCTCCGAAGCATGATTCGCTCCGTCATGAGCCGGAGTTTGCGGAATGCTTCGCGTCCAGGACCTAGGTTTCCGAATTTTTGAATGGGGTTGAGAAGCTCTTGATTGAAAACAGAGACATGCTGCATGCCTCCGTGACCGCAACCCTTGCATCGATGATCTTCATCCATAGACCACTCTAACGTCGAGCATGGACACCTTTTGCAGAGATACGACGCGAACGGTTTTACGTTGAGAAACCTGATAAGGGAAAAAAACTCGCCGATCCTGTTCTGTAAAGGTGTTCCCGTCAGACACCACCGGTAATTAGTATGCAGGGCAAAACAGGCTTTGGCGGTCATCGTCGTTCGGGTCTTTATGCAGTGAGCCTCGTCAAGAATGATTCGATGAAATTGAATGGCGTGTATCACACTATCTTGCATGTGCACGCCATTCTGTCGCTTGAATCCACGCTCTTGCTTTCTGTACATTGACTCCAAGCTGTTGTACGACATCATGATCACATCGTACTTTTGTAGCTCCGCTACTGTCATACCCTTTGTCTTGGCATTTGTGCCGTGGTAGACGAACGTTTTTAGGGTACCGTCCGTATAAGACTGGATCTCGGATTGCCATTGCATGAGGGCAACCGGCGGAACCAGTACTAGACTAGGTTGCTCGGCTGGATAGTCGGACATGATGAGCGAGACGGCCTGTATTGTTTTCCCAAGACCCATCTCATCACCTAAAAGCCCACCTCGCCATTCTTTCTTCTCCATTTCTCTCATCCAGGCAAGGCCCTCAAGCTGGAAGGGTTTCAAACGACGTGAGATGCTTGGAGGTTGTGCGGCCATTCCCGCTTGAACTACTGGAGTGTTTTGCAAATCCGTCCACATGCTGACAAGTTCGGGATGGTGAGCCTCGAGACGATCTCTCTCTGACTGACCGCGGCGTTTATTACCACGTCTATAAGCTCTTCGTGCAGCACTAATCTCCTGCAAACTTGACAGCGGTCTGAGGGAAAGAGGATCAGTAGTTACTTCATCATGAGGCGTCGGCGGTGAGGATACAGCAGAAGCTTCAGATTCCGAGACCTGCATTGCGCGTGAATAACGTCTAGATGATTTTCTGGGCCTTGCTGAGACTCTGTTCTTCCTACCGCTGCCGACAGTTCTGCGAGGGTGGTGCGAATTGGAAGCCACACAGGCTCTAGCTCTTGACAGAGGCGCTTCATCGCTAGAGATTTCGAAGGCAGAATCGTCGAGGTCGCTCAGGCTGTCGGAATCTGAAATTTCGATGGACTCATCATATGGTGCACCCCTACCAAAATCCTGCTCCTCCTCCAAGGACACGGCAGCAGCAAGCTCCAGATCCATATCAATACCGGACAATGAAGCGTCGTCAGAAGCAGGTACAACACGCCTTCTCTTGGATAGGCGGCTCTGCCTGGCATTTGGAACTGTATTCGTTCTTGTCTGTTTCGGAATGCTGGGTGCGGGCGGCCCCAGGTCATTAATCTGTAGGCCGCGTTCGTCTCCTAGTAAATGCGGCTCAGTTGTTGAAGCCGAAGCACTTGCTAGCCATTCCTCGTTTTGAAGTCTCCTCGCCACTTCAGCATCCACATCCTCGCCTACAAATGAGCAGACTTCGTCGTCGGAGTCTTCGACACATTCTGCGCGGCGCTTGTCTGTAGCATTGAGAGATAAATTGCTTCCTCGTAGTGCATGCTCTCTATCGGCCCGGCCTTGCAGCGATGGCAGCTGGATAAAGAAAGAAGGGGCCTGCTGATCAGGGACAGGAGGTGCATCGTGATCTTTGGGCACTAAAGTTGGAAGCTCCAAACTCGTCGCGGATGTCATATCACTGATCTCGTCGGATGCAGGCTCTGAGGGAGTAGCTACCGAGGAGACATTTTCACTGCGTGAATCCTCAGCGAGGCTCCGAGCTGTGCGGGGGTTTCTGTGTCGGATAGACGACGATGATGCCGATGACGGCGAAGCGTCGTTGCTCGCAAGGAGGGAGACCCTGGCGGAGCGTCGAGTGCCCTGGCTACCTATAACGTGAACGGTAGAGGGTGAGTAGGGTGACTGAATGTTGAGTAAGGTAGGTGACATACTGCGTGCAGAGGCCGAAGTTTTGAAAGAATGGCGACCGCGAGCCATTTTACAAATTCTACTGATTGTAGACAGGAATAAGTGGCGAGCACAATCAAAAATAGCAGTACGCGAGTAAGAGGGAAAGAATGGCCAGCGAGCGGCCAAATTTATCTCATCTTATGCAGTAGCGTGAACTTTAGTAGAGTCTAGGATAAGCAAAATGGCTTGAGCAAAAGAAAGTAGTAGGTGGCAAAAAAAAAAATCACCCACACGCTTGGTACGTTGACTATCTCTCTGAACAGGCAGGCGATCAGGAATAAAAGCAAGTACCATTGCAGGGGGCGAAGACATGCAGCCTTGAGTAGTGACGGAAAGATAGAGGGGCTTGAGCATGGGGTGAGGAAGGTTTTGCTTTTGTCTCTAGAACGAAATATTCTGAGCATTATTCGCCAGCACAGCACAGTGTCGATTATGGCGAACAAGAGTGAATGTCACGGCTGCGTTTCTTAACACGAAAGCACGTGTCAGGGGTAAAGAGCCAGTGTCTAGGTACGAAGCACTGTGCACAGCTCACGGTCTTGCCACCTCCTGGCGGTTATTAGATGTGCAGAGCTACATACAGAGTACAGATCACATGATACCGTGTGAATGGCGCGAGGCTTCGATCCCCACCGCCGCCGCCACCGTAAATGGGGACACGCCCGGTCGCCTGGCCTGTGCCACTTTTATAATGGCTACCGTGCTGCTCGACTGTGCACAAATTCTACCTCCCACCATTAGTGATATTCAGTTTCAGGACTCGTCATAGTTCCTTTCGTCTACAATCTCGGCCCCTTAGACGTCAGACCATATATTTCGTAATGTTGTTTGATGCAGTCTCCATGTGCATAGCGGTAGCACACTAACCTGCAGTCCAGGGTGCGCAGAAGACCAGCCGTCAACAATGATGGCAATTCTGACCGTCCCGATAATGCCCCGCCTAGAATCACGAGAAATATCACCGGGCCGTGAGTGACTTCGGTGGTGGTGCATACAGACCGTTTAGAGTATCGCTAATTATTTCAGTCAATCCGCCCTCACAGACTTTCTGGCTGTGAGTTGATTGCCGAATCATCAGCAGCCAACTACCACTAACAAATCAGGCACACAACATATCAGCCAGACAGATCCGCGATGAGACAGAGGCGCGTCGTCAGGCAGCTTCCCAGGCCGCGCTCGAGAATGGCGACCCCGTGACAGTTGCCGAATCCAGCGCAACGGGAGCTGTCACTGGGCACCGTGCGGTTAATGGTCGCAAAAGCGCTGCAAAGAAGAAGGCCGAGCAAAAGGCCCTTGAGAAAATTAAATCCAGCAGACAATTCAAGAGCCGAAAGAGGCTC
Organism: Niveomyces coronatus; assembly: GCA_018831755.1. Classification (NCBI taxonomy): domain Eukaryota; kingdom Fungi; phylum Ascomycota; class Sordariomycetes; order Hypocreales; family Cordycipitaceae; genus Niveomyces; species Niveomyces coronatus. Next base: position 23,219 of record JAFEME010000205.1, on the reverse strand, counting down.
GCGGAAGACGATGAGGATGACGATGAAATTGCACTGGCTATCTATGAGTCAAATTTTGCGCCCCTACCCGGCCAGATGGATAATTGCGAAATCTGCGAAAAGCGATTTACAGTCACCCCGTATTCTGTCGCGGGTCCCAAAGGTAGACTCCTGTGTGCACCGTGTGGGCGCAGAATAGCCAAAGAAAGAGAAGGGCAGAAGCCGAAGAAAAAGTTGCGCAAGCAGACTGGTGGTATCGGGGCTCGCCGAACAGCTCAGAGTCGCATCCTTGACGGCGACGTGGGAACAAAGAGTCTCGCGACACTCTGTGTGCAGACGTTAGCTCAGAATGTCGACTTGGCCGCGAGCCTGGGTGACTTACCGGAGCATCTTGTGGACAAGATTGCGCGCATCTGCTCTAAACGACGACTTTTGAAACCTGAGATCTTGCCCTTATTTGTCCAGCCAGGAACGAGGGCAATACAAATTTACGATGGAGCGAAACTTGCCGAAACCGATTTTATTGGTATATTTCAGGTGGCATCAAAACTCCGTCGTTTCAAGGCTCGGTGCGCTATTCAGTTCAAAGATGAAGTGATGGATTACCTTTTATCCCGTGACATTTGTCTCGAAAATTTCTACTTGCACGGCGCGAATCTATTGAGTGAATCTAAATGGCACGAATTTATAGCAGCACAAGGCGCGCATTTACGGGTTCTTCAGGCTTACTACACCGATTTGCACTTCGGAGATGGCACTATAGCAGAACTGCAGAAACACTGTCCGAACTTACAGCGCCTTAAGGTTGAGAACAACCAAAAGCTAACAGAGCAGGGCGTGAAAGTCATCGGATCACTCAAGTCCCTCGAGCACCTAGGACTTCAACTACAACACCAGGTATCATCTGCGGCGATTACAGAGTGTCTCTTCGGCATTGGAGCGAAGTTACAAACTTTGTCGTTGAAACGGTTCTCAGCCGCCAGTGACCAGGTCTTGGAAGCGATTCACGATCACTGCCGCGTGCTGACCAAGCTCAGAATCACCGACAGCGAAAGTATGACTGACGCAGGATTCTTCAAACTTTTTACCGGCTGGCAGAACTCGCCATTGTCATTTATCGATTTCCAGAAGTGCCGACAGATTGATGCTGCGCACCCGCGAGATAACACCAACAACATCGGGCTCTGCGGCGAAGGCTTCAAGGCACTCATGGCACATTCCGGCTCAGCTTTGCACAGTCTGAACGTGCATGCCTGTAGACACATCCCACGGACAGCTTTCGAGGAGGTTTTTGCCGCAGGCTCTATCTACCCAGAGCTGCGTTCTTTAGAAGTCAGTTTCTGTGAGGAAATCACCGATCTTATTCTGGGAAGCATCTTTCGCTGTTGTCCAAAGATCAAAGACATTAATGTTTTCGGATGTATGAAGGTCAAACATGTCTTGGTACCGCGCGGTGTTGTTGTGGTGGGAGTACCGAATGCCGTAGGCATGGTGACAGAAGGCATTTATTGAGCGTCTAAGAGAGCGTCCAGTGACACGGGCTAGGCGAAGTGCCGCCGACTCAATACTGCACAGACAAAATCCTCTTCGACAAGTTGAAGCGGGTTAATATCGTAGAGTTTATACATTTATAATAATAGATGAATACGTGTCAGCAATCTGACGAGTCCAAATTCTGTGTATACACATTATTTAGGCAGGTTCCAACTCAAGAATTAGGTATGCATCATCTAGTCTATGCATGTTAACGAGTGATAAAAGTCTCGCATACAGAACAGCTCTTTTCTCAGCTACGCCAGATAATAGTTTGCCATGCATGATCACCTGCGCTCGACATACGCATTGTAGAATGTTTCGTTTTCAGCTTTTCTCTCATGGGCGAGAGTGCGCGCGAGCGCGTGTTCGGGGATTCCAGTTGATGATATTTCATCCTCATCCGGCGTGGAAATATCAATAGCGGCTCACTACATCACCGTTTCGACCCCTGGGATTAAAAAAAACATCAACTGGAAGGAGAGCAAGCTATAGTTCTTCATCTCAGCTCCTCTGGTCAAATTCCGGAGCCAAAAAGCGGCGAGTTTTGTGCTTTCGAAAATCACATGCACAACATTAAGACGTCATAAGCTTGGTATATATGAGAAGCTGATCGTAATATAATAGGAAAATATTAAACGTAAGAAAAGAAAACTCGCGTCAAAGTCATTCGTTATCATGATGACCACTCTGCTTTTTCATGATCTACATGCAGAGGGTGTATTCTTTCTGCACTCATGCTTGTGTCCCAGCGACCAGCGCTTGGTCCTGCTGACTCCATTTGGTCAGTCGCTCCTTGAGCTCTTCATCCGAGGGACCAGCGGCCTCGCTACGTCTCCTCCACTTTATACCAACCGGCGCGCAATCAGAGGTATCGGTGAGGTAGTGCAAATGAGCAAGGATGTCGAAGCCGAGAGTGCCAGCATTACAGCGGATATTTGCGATACCGTCGCAGACCTTGACATCGGTTACAGCGTACCGTGTTTGCATGGCGCCGCCATTAGACAGCCAATATTCGGGCCCAGAGTGGCGATAGCCGAAGATCATGGGCGGTAGGCGAGGCACGGGGTCGTCCGTATGCGTCATGCGAAAGAGGCTGCCGCCGGAAGGGCCAGAGCCCTGGCTGGCGGCGAAGTTGGCAAAGACGTCATTGCCAACGCGTGGGGCTCCGAACGTATAGACACCATCGACGCTGATGCCGGCGCGGCGGAGATAGACACCGCCAAGCGCGGCCACGGCGCCGCCTAGAGAGTGACCGGTGACGAAGAGGCGGTGGCCCGGATGGGCCTTGACGGCGGCGCGGATGGCAGCCGCGGCAGGGTCGGAAATCTCGTTCCACGCGTCGGAAAAGCCCGTATGCACTTTGCAACCCGGAGCGAGCTCGTCACAGCCACGCTTAGCAAAGACGATATCTGTGATGAAGTTGCGTATATTGTGGCTACCGCGGGCGGAAAGCACAAGCTCTTTCCGGACCTTGTCGACGGAGAGATATGCGGCAATGCCGGTGCGGCTGCCTTGAAAGGTGGCAATGATAGAGGCGCCGTTGCGCTGGACGGCGTCGCACTCCCCGCCGCAGGCGACAGTGTCCCCGGGCGAGGGACCTTCGGCATTACAGTAGGCGGCGGCAGCATGCTGGGCATAGAGGTTAAAGTTATCCATGAGCTGGGTGTTGATGGTAGCTGGTGATGGGCGCACGTCAGCAAATACTCATGTGCGAGCCTCCTGTATCAGACAAGCCTACCTCTTCCTTGGAGTGAGGTCAAGTAATTCGACATAGGGCTGCCGGCCGCAACAGCGACAAGAGAGATGAAGGCGACGACGCGCATCTTGTCGAAAAAGTCGAAAGGAACGGTACAAGAGGACTGTAGGGAAAGTATCCCGAGTTTCAGATACCTCAACCGACCAGATATGTCCTTGGTATATACATGTTTTCAACACGGCGCTTCACGTACTATTTATACACATTCTTCAATGTCTCTCATTGACACGACGCTCACACTTGGTCTGCCCTGAAAGAACCCAACGACGACAGCGTCCCAGCCAGACCGGGGCAGCGCCGAGCGTAAGCAGAGACCATGACCCCCTTCCCGCCCCCTTGCGCATGGGAGAGTGGGTTATCGTGGGCCATGGCTTGGGTCATGAGGAACAAAAGTTCTTCGGTCAAACCATGCGAAGCGAATACTGCTGCAAGCACATGCGTCTCCGAGCTCGTTAATGGTCTATACAAGCCTCGCATTTTAGGATGGAAGATGACTGGCCTCGGGCAAGCATCCGGGACTGGAATAGCCTCATTACGAGCGGATCGCGCGCCGAGTACAAGCGTCTGATATCCGCATTTGGCAATTTGGCGCCACTCGAACAGCTCTTGTAAGTCTTGCCTCAGTCAAGCTACGACGCCTCCGGGCTGATGAGCTAGACTATAGTAAGTTGAAGTCTGTTGCGCGTCGGCTTGGCTGCGGGTGATGTTCCACGACGACGATTTATCTTGGTGAAGTTTTCGATTGTGTCCTCGAGCAATGACAGTCTGATCCTCATGGGCGATTTTCGCATGGCGGTGCATCAAGACACCACTACATTGGAACATGCCCCGGAGAACCGGCTGCACAGTTATTGGGAGAACCGTTGTGGAGTCGCCCTTGTGCTCGATCACGCCGCCAAAAGCCCGAAATATAACGAGCGGTAGTATGACGCAGACCGTAACATCACTAACTTTCTCGGAGGGATCAAAAGCATTGTAAGGAGCTGCCTATCTGGTATTGATCGGGGGGGCATCCCGGCATGCAGCACACTATGGAGGTGTTGGGCAGGGCTCAGCTAACAAAGCTGCTGACATCGCGTCAAGGCTTTCAGCAACAATTATAGAGAACGTGAGATGCCAGACACACGGACATATTTCAGAATAGTGAACGGCGCCGGAAAAGCTCACCTGAACCGTCTGTCCCTGGGCAGTACTAGTCTTGGCTAAGAGTCGTGATGAAAAGGGAGCCCGTTTTTCGAGCTTCACCGCTCAAAAATGAGATCTAGACCACTACCTTGCACAGTTGTGGTTGGTGGGTTTTCGAATTCAGAGAAATGGCCTTTGCGGGGTGGGTTGGGGGATCATCGTGGGCCACACTACCGACACCACGGCACAGGCGGTCGGGGTAGTTAGTCCATCAGACCGAGGTGCTGTCACGGAATCCTCTTACTTCCCCTCCCGGGATTTTAGTCAATAGTCAGAAGCTCGTGGTCAGTCGCGCAATCACTGTCCTCAGAGTGCAAGTTGTCAGTTGGGTACTGTACGTTCTGCACGCGTGTGGGCACCCTGGCAAAGCGGAACTATAGAAAGCCGAATTCGGTAGCTTAATGACGAGTAATCTAAAATAGACACCACTGTGATTGACATGCAATAGACATGTGAGCGTTACTTAAAAGAATCGCCGTATGCGTAGGCTCGGCAAGGGGCGGGTGTCAAGGGAGAGACAAGTCCGCCCTGGCAGCGGTGTTTCCACAACAGAATTTCGACGAGAGGATTCTCAATTCAGCACAATCACGTCAGAAGAATCGTTCGGCATCTTTGGGGGGGGACTGGGGTAAATGTGACAGCACGCGGGGGAGGCATGGCTGTTTATTAGTGGTGGCTTGTTAGAACTTCCTAACTTGGAGAAATGGCCGTGATGGGGGCGGCGAAGCCGCAAGGAAGCCTAACTCAACGTTGTGGACATGAGTCCGCAAGAACCAGAAGACACTTTGATGGCAGTGATTTCTCGGTCTTTCATATCCGAAGGAAAGAGCAAGAAGTGGCGTGCACTTGGTCGAGAAGCTAACAGTGTCTATTTGTGGCTGCGCTGCACGGTCTCCGAGGTTGGCAATGGTCGTTGTTCTGCGAGGCTTGATATAATAATAAAAAGAAAAAGGAACGTGGTCTCCAGGGTATAGCTGCTCGGGCGGCTGATGTGGGAACACTGAAAGTTATTAGTCGAGGAGAGGCTTGCAACCCGACGGCGACGGGGGAACGCTCCTTATTAGCTAACTGACACCACTATTCTTCGTCGAATACGCGTCCGAATTGAACGAGGGTCATATAGTACTAGACAGGGAGCACTTGTGCTCGTCCTCCTTTGAGCTACCTTCATAAGTCCCATGATGACGCCTAACGTGCGAAGATGACAACTTTCAAGAAATACACGCCCGAGCCTTCTCATGTCTTTCTTCCTCCTTTAGTCTTTCGTTAGAGTTCAATGAGACCCTCGCAACATTGGTAGCGTGACCCGCTTGCTCATACAGCTTGCCTACCACAACACGGTCGCCGCCTCACGTTACTCCATGTCACGCTACAGCGATTATCATGACCACTACATCTGTAGTCTTTCTCTTTACCACAGACTTCGTATTCAATCTCTAACTTCAGCTGCCCCAACTGACGATCAGGCTAGGCGTTTAGCAGACACTGTCTGCGGGCCAGTCCGTCGAGGGACATCCACGTTCACCTCGTGTGACAAGTCGGAGCCTGTTTTACAAGCCATTACTCGTACGATCTATGCATTGGATTGCGGTATGGAGCTTGTTCATCTGATGTGTATCGGTGGCTGGTTGGTCTTGTGAGACAAATCTGTGTAATCCTCAGGCACCCCGACCGTTGTCATCCCCCTCCTTTTCTCCTCCATAGTGGCTATAAGGCGTCGGCCCATCAGAATAGCACGACTTGACGCACTACTTATCCTGACCAAAACAAGATATCCGTGAATACTTGTCGCAAAATGGTGATCACTTTTCTAATCGGATCTGTTGTTCTATTGTCTCTGGTACGCCATGCGGAGGCGGCCGGGGCGGGAGAGGAGGCCGCAACGGCGTCAGCCTACGAGTCTCCCCCGTACTATCCAGCGCCATATGGCGGCTGGGTCGACGAATGGAGAGACAGCTACAGCAAGGCCAGGAAGCTCGTCGATAGCATGACACTGGCGGAAAAGACCAACATCACAGCCGGCACCGGCATTTTTATGGGTGAGCCCCTGTAAACCAGGCCAGATACTGATCGCGTTGAGATCACCGTTATTCGGCGGGCTACTCTGGGCTTCCCATGAACTAACCCGTAGCCAGGGTGCGTCAATCGTTTCCCACTACTGCTTACGGCCCTTCTATCGCATTGATGTTCCCGATCGCTGTTGTTGTTGTAATAACCAATAATTGCAGTCGCTGTAATGGAAATACGGGATCGGCACTCCGTGTCGGTTTTCCAATGCTCTGCCTTGAAGATGGCGCGAGCGGCATTCGTCAGGCCGACCACGTCACCGTTTTTCCTGATGGCATCACCGTCGGCGCCACCTTTGATAAGGATCTCATGTATGAGCGGGGCGTTGCTCTAGGTCGGGAGGCTCGCGGCAAAGGCGTCAATGTCCTGCTCGGTCCAACTGTCGGGCCCATCGGCCGCAAGCCCAAAGGCGGGCGCATCTGGGAGGGCTTCGGCGCCGACCCCGTATTGCAAGCCGTGGGCGCCCGACAGACAATACGCGGCGTGCAAGAACAAGGCGTTATTGCAACGATTAAGCATCTAGTTGGCAATGAGCAGGAAATGTACCGCATGTACAACCCCTTCCAAAAGGCCTATAGCTCTAACATTGGTATGCGCACGCCAAGTTTTGACAATCTTACAACAACTAAACATGTGTGTCGCAGATGATCGTACACTACATGAGGTCTACCTATGGCCATTCGCCGAAGGGGTTCACGCTGGTGTCGGCGCCGTTATGATGGCATACAACGCTGTAAGTCGTAGTCAAGATACGATATAGCTCAACGCTCTTCTTGACTTAACAGTTGTATTTTCTTGTAGGTCAATGGAACCGCTTGTAGTCAGCATTCATATCTCATCAACGCTATTCTCAAAGATGAGCTCGGATTTCAGGGTTTTGTCATGAGCGATTGGCTCGGCCACATGTCCGGGGTCGCATCTGCCCTAGCCGGTTTGGATATGGACATGCCCGGTGACACAGAGGTGCCTCTTTTCGGCTTCAGCTACTGGATGTACGAATTGACAAGATCGTCCCTCAATGGCTCGGTGCCGATGGACCGTCTCAATGATATGGCTACCCGCATCGTTGCTGCTTGGTATCAGATGGGTCAGGATGCCGATTCCTATCCGACCACCAATTTCCACTACAACACCCGAGAACGCGAGGGCGCACTATATCCAGCCGCTTGGCCCGAGTCACCTCATGGCGTTGTGAATGATAACATTGACGTTCGCTCCGACCACGACATTATTGCCCGGCAAATAGCCCAAGAGGCTATCACACTTCTGCAGAATAGGGATAGCCTGCTCCCGCTCTCCAAAGGAAGAGTAATTCAAGTATTTGGTACAGATGCCGCCGCGAATCCTGATGGACCGGATGCCTGCTCGGATCGTAACTGCAACAAAGGTACGCTCGGTCAGGGCTGGGGTAGCGGTACCGTGGACTACACGTATTTGGATGATCCCATTGGCGCGCTCAGAGCCCGCGCCGGCAACTTGACATTTCATAACAAGGATACGATACCAGCATCACTCCCCCACTCCGCAGAGAATGAGGTAGCAATCGTCTTTATCAGCTCCGATTCAGGCGAGAACACATATACGGTGGAAGGTAATCACGGCGACCGAGATGCATCAGGTCTGCACGCGTGGCACAATGGCGACAAACTCGTGCAAGATGTCGCCAATAAGTTCAAAAACGTCGTAGTCGTCGCACATACGGTCGGTCCGCTGCTCCTCGAGGCATGGATCGACCTGCCAAGCGTGAAAGCTGTCCTCATTGCGCACCTGCCGGGTCAAGAAGCCGGACGATCGCTTGTTGAGGTTCTCTACGGCGACGTCTCGCCGAGCGGGCACCTACCATACAGCATCACGCGCGCCGAGACAGACCTTCCGGCTAGCGTAACGCGACTCATCGACTCCGAGTTTCTCAACCAGGCAGTGGATGACTACACTGAAGGCTTGTTCATCGACTACCGCTGGTTGAACAAGCAGAAAGTGGCCCCTCGTTTCGCCTTCGGCCATGGACTGAGCTACGTTAACTTTAGCCTTACCGACGTTAACATCGTAAAAGTCACGCCGATCAGCGAGACGGCCCCAGTGCGGCCAGTTAAGATGGGTATACTCAACTATAATCAGAGCATACCTAACGCGAGCGAGGGCGTGGCTCCTCAAGGCTTTCACAAGCTTGGGCGCTACATCTACTCGTGGTTACTCCAGCACGAGGCCGAGGATGCCGTCCGAGATGGGGCATCTAAGAAATATCCGTATCCGGATGGTTATTCGCCGGACCAAAAAACACCCGGGCCGCGAGCTGGGGGCGGCGCGGGCGGCAACCCGGCGCTATGGGACGTGGCCTACGCAATATATGTCAACGTGACCAACGTGGGGACGGCTGCGTATTCGGGCAAGGCATCAGTGCAAATGTATCTGCAGTTTCCCGATGAAAGAAGCAGCGGCTCCAGTTACGATACACCTGTGATTCAGCTTCGCGATTTTGCAAAGACGCAAACGCTACGGCCAGGGGAGAGCGAGATGGTCAAGCTGCAGCTAACACGCAAGGATATGAGCGTCTGGGAGACGATATTGCAAGACTGGGTGGTGCCCCATGTGGACGGTGCGTACAAGGTGTGGCTCGGTGATGCGAGTGATAATCTACGGACAGTATGCCAGATAGATACGCAGAGATGCGAGACGAACGCCCGGGGCCCTGATTTATAGAGGTTTTGATCCTGAGGACGAATGTAGCCCGGTCATGGCGACACAGTTGTTGAGCTGCTCTCGATATGGTGACGAGGTCAGTGGCCACGCGGCTTCGAACTTCTAATTCTCGGCCGCACAAAGTCGGGTGCCAGGGAATGTCGGGAGGTACAATACGTAAGGACATAATACGATGAATGTAGTCTGCACAGTCTATATGCCGATGTTTATCCCCTAAATATACAAAGTCTGTAATAATACAACTTCTCGACTTGAGCATGGGCACACTCAACATATTTGCGACAAGACCAGCCCGACAGAGCATTTCAGCAGCCCAGGCGGGTGCAGCCCTTGAGACGGCGCCGCCTCAGAATTGCCCTGCCTGTACGACTACGCTTTCGGTTGAGAAACCCGTGTCGGCGCTTCTGCACAAGCCTCGTGGCTCCATTCATGGTATTGCGCGGACCACAGCGGATCTGCATTGCGCCACCTGAGAAGCCTGGGTGTGACGAGATGGCCGATGGTGGAACGATGTCGGCGAGGTTCTGGCTTGATTTCGTAAGATCTGGGGTGAAAGCCCACGCGCGTGGCCGGCGGAGGAGCTGAGGAGAGAGACCTGGTCGAAGGGGAGAGAGCGTGGTGATTGTCCTTGTTTGTGGAGTGATGTCAGTTCTGAACGTGAAGATGTAGGCCGAAGTTTCGTAGCGGGTAGAACGAACCGAATAGGCATGCTGATTCGGACTATATGAGGTCGTGCTATTCGGTTAAGGGCTTGCATTGCGATGGTAATGGAAACGGAGGCGTGGCCAAGATGCTGATGAGGGTGGGAGAGAATGGCGATGCTCGACTTTGGTCTTGGTGTTGTAAGTTTTCGGAGTTGTAATTGGCTGCGGTGGTGAAATTGTGGGTCGACTACCAGAGGGTTGAGGTTCCATGGAATATGCGAAGCTGGCACTGACGCTGTTTTGAATCCGAGCCAATTCGAACAAGGTTGCGTTGAGCGCTTGATTAACGCATACGCCTACCTAATCAGCCCAAACAGTAGTGGCGAGACCATCTTGGGCACATTAGCTACATCATGCCACGTCTATATTGGTGGCAGTCTACATAAAACATGATACCAGCTCTGCGAGCTCCATACTCCTAGTACCAGAAATCAAACTATTTTCGTAACTTGTCCTACCATTCTGCGACCCGGTCCTATAGAGCTCGAAAATTTTGCGACATGACGAGCCACTTCTTAGCGCCTCGCGGAGGGTTTCGCGCCATAGCCTCCCAGTTGGGTACGAGAACAAACGTCTCATTGAAGAGAGCGACGCGAGGTGCCGACGGCGCAGTGGCAGCAGAATCGGCTGTGGAAGCAGCAGATGTCTCCTGCGCGGGTGCTGTCTTGCCGTACTGCACACGCCCAACGATGGTGACGACGATGCTCATACGACTGCCGTTGCGCTCGGCCCGCTCCGCGTCGTGCAGGTTCTCAGGGGCGCCTAGAGAGCAGCTGGGATTGACGACGTGTGCGTCGAGTGACTCGACATCGTAGCGAACCCCCGAGCCCTGGGCCTCAAGCAAACGCGAGTAATCGGCAGGCGAGGCCACCAGAGAGCCGTTAATGGAGATGTCGGCGGGTGACGGATAGTGCCGCGGCGACGAGTTCACGTAGAAACTAGCGATATTGGCCTTGCTGTTGACGGCCTGGTAGTACATGCTGACAAAATTATCGGCAGCTGATTGTTGGGTTGACATGTTAGCTGATGTAGAGATGTCAAAGACGCAATGGCGTTGACATGTTTTCTTGTTCTCCTACCTTCGCTAGATACTTGGACTTGTGTGTATTCATCTGGGAGATTGGATTTGCTCATTTTGACGGTCTAAACAGCCTGTTCTGCTATTTGTGAGTCGACGCAGTTGGGCGTTGTTTGGCTATCGAAGCTGCACGAGAAGAGGGAAGTTAATAAGGCGAGCCATTCTTCGATGATCCATAAATAAGGTGCCGCCTCACAAGTGTAACCACAAGCTACTAACGTAATATTGTCTCTCGAGTAGTATAGATCGCATACGCGACAGAAGACGTCACATTACAGGAAATACGACAGTCTAAGAATTAATAAGAGGCCGGCAGCCTGCCCTAGTTCCGTGGCTATAGAAAATCACGGGCGCAACTTATTATTAGAGCTTGTACGAAGGTAATCTACGGAATTAACATAGTGTATTTGATCCTAATTGGATCAGCTTAATGATCGTATACTGTGTTCTCCAAAACGCGGTGAAAACGTGACGACTGGTACAAGCCGACCCTTCTTTTTATTCACCACTACCTGCTAGGTAATAGAAAATGAGCACAATGCCATGCAGTAACCAGAAAAGCTGCTACTTCACTTTTACCTTTACTATGGTTGAGTAGGCAGTTTTTTTTGTCCACTCCTTAAGTACTGCATGTACCCATCGCACTGCTAGTTATAGTAGCAAGCGGTTGAACAGGGTACAGGTTAGGTGGCGATTTTCTACAGCATTCTTCGCTTTGAGTAGGGATTTATATAGAGGTAGAAGCATACCCTATATAGAAGGTAGGCGTCTAGATGTATATATATAGATAGGCTTAATTAATAGGAATTCGCTTATAACATAATTTGCTTAACATATTCCTACTGGAAAATGCAACTTAGCGTCGCGCCGAGACAGCATCATCGCTCTGCAACACGAGTGATGTATACCTTCGACTGCACAGATGACTATATAAACACTGCGCCTTTGTACTAAAGACTTCGCGGGTTCGGCCCTTCACTCCATCAATTTACCTCGCTCCAACAATTATGTATAGGTGTCACAGGACCAGCTGGCGAGCCACCTAGATCCTGCAACATCATTATCCCCACCAGCCTCGCATCACAATAGGCCTGGTTCATTGTCAACCACAAGAATTCGAATTGCCAACCACTCGTAGCGGTGCATATGGCTTGGCTCGTAATAAATAAGCTGAAGTCGGCATAGCAGCTGGCAAGCTAGCGAAAAACTGAAAAGTCAGCTAGCTAGCCATCTAGCCGCAAAGCTGGTTGGGTGGCTGGCTGACTAAGCAATTTTTTGATTGGCCGGCTGGTTGGCTAGCTACCTTGCTGGCTGTGCTGTTGCGCTGGCTGCCTGGTTGGCGGCGCGATTTCGGAGGCACCGCCACAAGTGGTTGGCGATTCGAATTCTTGTGGTTGACAATTAACCAGGACCTTGTGTATTGACAGGCATCGTGGAGAATTGCCCGGCTCAACGACGGAGCACGATGCGATGAACGTAACAACTGATTCGGCCAAGATTGCCGATGCCATGATAGCCTTCGCTTTACATGGCCGATTCCCAGATGATGTTGATAGCTTGCCGCTCGTTTCAGGCAACGCCCTCCAACCTGCAATAGACAGTTTAATCAGAGCAGAGGCTACACTCGAGGTAAGCTCATCTTTACCATCGTCATCATGATGCTTCCTCGGTGGCTAATCCGCAAGTAGGCAGAGATTCACCACATCAACGAAGAGACAAAAGACGATGTAAGCTTGTGGGCGAAAGATGCCAAATCCCTGCAGCAGGACATCATACACTCGAAATCCATGGCCGTCGACATTACCCGACAAGCTGAAGCTCCGGACGTATCGGGCAGAGCAATTATCGAAGCCGAGGAAAAATTTGCCTTCATAAATCGCGAGGTTCGATATAGCCAGCAACTACACGACGTCCTGGGCCGCATTCAGCATGCGAGTCTTCTCCTTGACCAAGCCGAGCAGGCGCTCGCAGAGAGACATCTGCTCGATTCACTACGCCTCCTCGATGGTAAGACAACCTTCTGCGAGTTATCAGCGCACTAGGCTAACTTGGCAGAATTCCGCGTGGCGCTTGGCGCGGTGGAAGCCGCCAAGTCTTGTCGAGTGATGCGACTACTCGATATTCGCGCCTTTGAACTCAAGTCATCTGCATATACAGTATTTGACCAGATATGGAAATCAATGGTCTATTTCGATGTTGATTCTAGTACTGTCACCATTCGAGACAGGTCCCCAGGTAAGCAATGGTAATAAATTTGGTACTTATCTGCTGACGTGGCAGGCGGCGAAATGACTCTTACAGATGCGGCTGTGGGGTTGAAGGCATATAAAGAGGGCGACGAACGGCTCGAACAGCTGTGGCATACTCTATATTCATCAATCATTTCTCCTCGGATGAACTATGAAGCCTCAACACTGAAGAAGATTTCTGCTAGCGAAAATGAATTGCGCTTCGCTGGCGCAGTAGACCACTCAGTTGGCAATCTTCTCATCGATCTCGAGACGGCGCTCTTATTCGTCTCCAAAAAGCTACCAGTTGAGCTGCTGCCATATCTCTCAACCCAGCTGGTTGCCGATGTGGTCCCAAAACTTGTCGATGACTGGCTTGATACTGTCGTTCCCTCTTCACTACAGAGTATGGATGCGTTTCAGCATACCATTCAAAAGACGCAAGAATTCTGCGCCACTCTGCATCGCCATGGTTATACAGGCCTGGACAAAGTTCTAACATGGGCTGACAAGGCGCCATTGACTTGGCTTGCGAAGTGCCGCGACACGGCCTTAGACGGCTTGCGCAAGCGACTTTCTGGTGGCATAGGAAAGTCCAAGCAGGTCGTAAGGATTGAGAGGCATATGGTCACTATGGCCGAGGGGAAAGAGCTGGCTGCCACGAGCGCTGGCGCTGCGATCGACACTTCACAATGGAGTGACGACTGGGGTGAGGCCTGGGACGAAGAAGGGCTAGCAGCTGAAGCGAAGGATGTGGAAGACGGGCGCGCTGAAGCTGATGATGGAACTGATGCTTGGGGCAACTGGGACGATGACGGAGGGCAGGAGTCTAAGCAAGTCGATGCCTCAGCTCAAAGTGATAACCAAGGTGGAGGAGATGAAGGCGATGACGGAGCCGATGCGTGGGGCTGGGGTCATGAACCACGGTCCAAGTCGTCCATGCTGGGCCCCGAGACGTCCTCTACTCGACCAGTCACAGCCGAAAAGACCAGAGAAGTTATCCTCAAAGAAACTTACAGCATATCCTCTATGCCCGAACCTGTTTTGGATCTTATCTCCACCATTTTAGAAGACGGCATGATATTGACAAAAGAGGCTACCGAGTACAACTTTGTGTCTGGAACGGCCCCTGGACTCTTTGGGCTACCGACGTTGGCACTGGCTTTATTCAGATCGGTCTCCCCACACTACTACTCACTGGGAGAGGGCGGCAACATGTATGTTTCACACTTTCAACCCTTGACAGTTCCTAACAACAGTAGGTTCTTATACAACGATGCCATATATATGGCGGAGAGACTCGAAGACTTTACTTCTAAGTGGAAAGAGCGCGAAGATGTGACACCCCGGGCCAAGGTCATGCTACGCTTGGACAACGATATTAGGACATTGCAGAGCTTTGCAAATCGCAGTTATACCGCCGAAATAACTTTACAAAAAACGGTGCTCAGAGATCTCCTTGGCGACTCACAGAGCCTACTGCAGCAGGATGAAATGGAGGCCGCAGTAGAGGCGGGAACGGTTCGTATACAGACCGTTGCAGGAACATGGAAGCCTATTTTGGCACAGTCAGTCTGGTGTCAGGCAATCGGTTCGCTCGTCGATACGCTAGCTACGCGTCTGATAAATGATGTACTCGATATGAGCTCAATTAGCCAAGACGAGGCCTACAATATCGCTCGGGTGATTGCCGTCACGACAGAGCTAGACGACATGTTCCTGCCGAGCAAACTGAGAAATGAACTGGGTGACGCCACCAAAAGAAGCGATACTGGGGCGGGAGCAGATATTCCGACAACCGCACAATATTCCCCTAACTGGCTACGTCTCAAGTACTTGGGGGAGGTACTACAAAGCAATTTGAACGAGGTCAAGTTCTTGTGGTGCGACAGTGAATTGAGCCTTCACTTTACGGCTGATGAGGTAGTAGATCTGGTCAAGGCTAGCTTTGAGGACAACGCAAGAACGCGGGATACCATCCGTGAAATCCGTAACAGGCGGCCACTTTCTGCTTGATAGTGGCTTTTTCGAAGAAAAGAAATGTGGTAGATTTGTTGCCAAGACAAAGACCAGCCAAGGCATTGAAAGAACATTGAGTAGCCATTCACTTGTTCGAATTTCTATTCTATGCTTGCTGATTTCGCTCGCGTCGGTCGGTATGTACATTTCACGCGCCGTATATTTGCTAGACCAACAGATGTCCATCATATTTCTCTCCCATGTCCCACGTATCGCTTGGCTAGCCATGGATTACATGCGGCTTGCATCGGAAAATCGAGTTTGTAGCATTGGGTTTCACTCGGGATTGGTCAGGTAACCAGAGGCGTCCTTATTCCGCCTTCTTTCGAAGCGGACGAGGTAGGGCCGTGATTTGGTTGTCCACACACACACACATACCGACACGCTCAGTCATACACACACACCTCCGCAAGGATGTTCTCGTTCTTCAGTTATGCCGCGATGTCATGTCAATAGCTTGTAACCTCTTTGCGCAAGCATTTCGCCGCGATCGTCATGGAAAGGACGTGATGAACAATTGCGCGTTGCGCATCGCTGCGCTGTTACTGACTAGCATCGCCTGAAGTATAAGAAAGTAGATCGTCCTACTCGTCATTTTTTTCCAGCCGCGCAATAATCCAAGAAAGGAATAGCTGTGGAAATCGAAGACGGCTTACTTACCACAACAGCGTTGTGATGTGTAGTCTGTCAATCTGCTGGCCGAGCCACGTCACCATTGGTAAGCTCGGGGTGCTGCAGTAGCGCACGAGAGGGCGGGAAGCCATCACCGATTGCCCAGCCGAGCTATAGACGACCTTTATAGAATGTTTCTCTTGCTTTTTCGCCCCTCAATTGCTCCGGAGCCCACCCTTGTTGACCGATCGCGAGGTCCCTGGCACCTGGTACGGGCTTACACAACGCCAGGGTTACTCGGCAGAGGGGTCAATGGCGCGCCAATTGGCAAGCTGGAACGGCCATGGATGATGATTTACCAGAGACACAGAACGAGGACGGCATGAGTGCAGAAGTGGAAAGGGGGGGGGGGGCGTGTATATGCAGGTGAGAATGCGGGGAAGTGGAAAATAATTCGCGATAGACCCTTGTTGCAACGGCATACAGGAGATGCATTCGTGCATGCATATGTAGTAAAGCAGGCTGCATGGCTATCGGGTCTCCGTCACTCTGTCGGGTGGCCTTGTGCGTGTATGTTTTGGTGTGTTTGTCCCGGCTGGGGATTGTGATACGTACCTTTTCCTTGTCGCATTTGCCTTGAAAGTAATATTCGGCCCATTCGGTCGACGTGGCGATGATACAACCGAGAATAGGCAAGGACCTCACGGACCCAATCAGCGTAGCAGCGCGCAGCCTTGCACTGGCAATTGATTCTGCGGCGCTCGGCATCAGAAAGGAGGAATCGAGCGTTGCAGTTCAAAGCAGGATGACGAACACTTGATGCCCGACGAGACGGCCCACGCTTGGTAGTTCGAGCCACGTAGAAGGGCACGAGGCCAGTCCGAGAAAGGTCTTCCGGCAGTGATTCTTTCCTCCTTTCGGCGGCTGACAAGCGGCACTTCTCGGTGAAAGGGTCTGGGCTGATACGTTATCATGTGTCTTGTGTGTGAAATTCTTTCTTCTTTCACGACCTTTAATCTTAGCCAAAGGAATCGAGCCAAAATCAGGCTAAGGATGGAGAGGCGAAAAAAGCGAATTTGCGTTCTTCTATTTTCTTTTTTTTTTTTAATTTTTCGGATTGATGAAGGTGTTGTGCTGGGGTGTCGTGGTATGCAGATGCACCTTGTGCATAATGTGATATGTGACGATGCAGCGCATACCTGCGTCTACCATGATCCACGGCTGAAAACCATCATGTTGTGCTCGCGCCCTCCTCTTCTTTTTCGCCAAGAGAAGATGAAATAGATGTGGTCTCAAACAAAAACTGTTCGAAACTCTGGCGAGGAAGCCAAGTCCGAGGCACTATACAATGCTTTATTCTTTTCCGATTATCTTTCAAAGGCCGAGCCATGGGAATCATATCTCGAATGACAGTTGGCGGCAGCCGGCTCAACAAGACAAGTCTTGACGAACATGGGCAAGTAACTGACTAGAATAGGCGAACCAATCAATCAGCTCCTGCAGAGGAGACGGAACAAAAAGAGGGAAAAAAAAAAAAAAAAAAGATGATTAAAAAAGAGCACGCGAACGAGTTGACGTGTTCGAGCGGGCAGACCCGTGTCCACCGTGGAGATGTTGTCGCGCGGGGAAGCTGATCTGATCTGTCCACGAGTCGACCACAACCACACCAGGGTTTGCTGACCAGGCCGGTCTCAGCTTTTCTCTCAGACGCTGATGCTCGGCTGTGTCCCGAGGGCTTCGTCAGACGAGTGCGGTTTAGACTACAGTAGATTATCACTTTTCTTTTAACATCAAAGGGAGTAAATCGAAATAAAATACCACGTCACGCCTCGAGCAGGGGGAGAAATGGTTTTCCTGCCGCCATGTCAGACGTGTTTGCTTTGCACGGACGAGGCCAAGCAGTCATGCAGCCCCGAGGGGCGCGCCAATTCATGGCGTGGCAAGCTGGCAACGCGTCCAGCTGACCACCTGCATGCCACTCCTCAAGGATTTTTCTTTCTTTCTTTCTTTCTAGTGAAATAAGAACAACATGATGCACACGAGCGACTGAGGCTGAGGCGACATAGCGCTGACAATCAGTCCCAATGCCATGTCCATCAACTGAAAAGCAAAAAGTAGAGAAAGCAGAAAGCAAACGAAAAAGAAGCTTGCACACGTGTCATTTGTGGATCAGACACTGACACTGAGGAGGAAAGCAAGTGGTCATTCATGGGCGTTGCAAGTCAAGCCGCGCGCCGCATGATGACTGCATCTCCAGAAGACTTTCGTAGCGGCGGGAAGCCCATGACGAGGAAGGAAGGGAAAAGTCTCCGAAAATGTCGAATGTATTTTCAAGTTTCTAGGAACACGTAGTAACCAAACTGAGAAGACAAACATGCACTCTCCATTGTCCGTACAAGTACATATAAATCTAAAGCTGAATGCAAGTGCATGAGCATCAGTAAGTGTCAACTTGTTAGTGCCCTGCTTTAGGCACGTACATACATAGCTAATAGAAGTATGTACAGTACTTACATGCATAAGTAGACAGACGGCTTCCCGCCCGCTACATAGGTAAGTCGTATAGTTTTACGAACCTACAGTACCTACCTACCTTTAATAAATAGACTTCGCACATATTTATTACTTTACAACAATTGCCGAAGTAGGTAAATCTAGAACATTTCATCTTGTCTCAACCATGACAATCTAGGCTACTAATTTCTATTCTGTCGCAATTCCCCTTTATTACTCTATGCGTTGCATAATCATCGCGTGCTCTTTTTTTTTCGGAGAGAGGGGGGGGCCGGGCTTTCCCAAAGAAAATATAGGATAATCCCATCGTTACGACTTGGTACGGCCGAGGCGGCGGTGCCTGGTGCGGGCTTGGCACTGACGTCGGCGTGGCTTTCGTTGCGGATGTGTCGGCAACGAACGAATGGTATGGACAAATAAACGTACCATTCCCCCGTCGGCTAGTGAAATGCGGGAGGTGGTTGTTCTTTCGGGAATCTACCAGGACGCAGGGTACCAATCATGACGCGAGCCTGCAAGGTCAAAGGCGATGGATGATAGAACGGAACAGAACGTAATGGAGTAGAAAATAGAATACAAGCAAGCCTCAGAGTGGCTCGGCGCCCGACCCTGCCAAAAACATCAGTCAGGCCGACGGCTGCTCAACTGTGTCTGATGGGCATGGTGACATACCTAGTTGACGAGTCATGGTTACGCCCGCGTAAATACATTGCGCAATGTGCTATAATTGTCCCTGTTGTGACTAAATCTATGCCGAGCTATCGTCCTACCCAGGCTGACGGCCCAATCAAGGTTCATCATAACCCCTCGGGTGCTGAGACAAGGACGGAAAAATGCAGCAGAACGGACATCACGTCGTCCCGTCATGTGTGCCACGTGTAGAACCAATCAGCTCTGCCGGGAGGCGGGAGCAGTATTTTCTCTTGACAGCTAGCCACTGCCATCTCCCGTCAAATTGGGCATGAACTCGCATGAAGCATGAAATCTTCTGCTGGCAATTCCAAAACAGGAACATTGTAACCTCGGAAGTGGGAGTTGGATGCTCCCTCGTAAAGAAACGCCCACCCTGGCCTAACCTATACCACCACGATGCTTTGCAGAAAACAGGTGTAGCCTTTTCTTCTGCCCCCTGATGAAAAGTGGGATCCTCAATAAGCCGCTGTCTCGGTGCAGCTTCAGAGTTCAACTCGTCTGGCCTCGAGAGGTAGTGTATGATGCTGGCATTACGTATGGAATGTACTGGCATCGCAGCGCTGTCCTTATCCACTTTCAGAAGAGTTGACCACGTTGATATTGGCAGCCAATAAGTGCATGAAGTGTCACAGCATCGCGTCATTTTGTTTTTCCCACAGAGCGCAGAGACCGGGGGAAAAAAAAAGAAAGACGGTTGATTCTGTGGTGTGCAGAATGTCTCTCGATCGAAATGGCGGAATACGATGACTGACACCCTCCATGGTGGGCGCTAACGACCTGCCCCCCCCCTCAACTCGGCTTGCCAGCAGGCCAGGCTGACACACAACTGGACATACAGGATGATTGCCAAGAAACTTGCCGGGGCATAACCCAAGTAGCGGGAATGCAAGCCACGTAAACATGCCAAAAGGAAATGAGGCGGAATACGAAGAGCAGAGCAGACATCAGTCTCGTTTCCGTCTCGGTGCTTAATGCGTATCTACAGTGCACACCTTCTCTGTCTCACTCTCTTTCCCACACATACACACACACACACACACACACACACACACTCTCCCTCTCTCTCTCTCTCTCTCTCTCTCTCTCTCTCTCTCTCTCTCTCTCTCTCTCTCTCTCGCGCGCGCGCGCGCGCCCCCCAACACATCCAAGACTCCCATCACACACCGCTTTGCTAGTGATGAAGGGTGCACGGCCCAGCAGACACACCTTTATAATAACAGAACTGGCTGGCCCCAAAGCCGTACACCGCCGTAATTGTTGCCGGATCCAAAGGCGCCAAGGCCCGACGCGATGCACTGACGGAGGCGTCGTCTCTTTTGTCTTTGTCTACAGGTTAACCTAACAGTCAGCACTGATCAACGCCTGCCACCTCTCCGTGGCACGCGGGCAGCCGAGGCAGACACAACACATAGCGCCAAAAAAAAAAAAAAAAAACTAGTCGAAAACAATCAAGATGAGGGCACCGGTCAGGTCCCTATGGCCGATTTTCATCTTTTGCAATGGAAAATCGCATAATTTCTTCTCCTCATCCCTTTAATTTGCTTTTATCGTCATCGTACAAGAGGGGCAATTGGTACCGTGTATCGGGTTTTCTGTGGGAAGAGCCTTCCATCCAGAGGCCCCACGAAAATGACCTCATTATGGGTCCTGATGGTATTCCCAGGCCATCTTGACAGAACGCAATACGCACACCCTTTCGCGGTACATGTACACACGTACCGTATCGTAGGTAAGTACATACCTGCAGTGCGTTGGCACCTTGGTAGTATGTGTGTAGGTGGTCCAGCAACCGGTTCACTCTCTTCATCTCCCTGAGAGCTATTCCTGCACAGTGGCGAGATGCCTAGTAAGCCACTCGCGAATTTATGCAGTTTGAAACACTGAGAGCATGTTGCGCATATATGATTTCATGCTCATAGTTGTCAAGCCGGGCCTCCGCTCACCGGCAACAGCATTTGTAATGTGACTCATGTTGGGGGTTGGCCGATTCGATTCCCAATAACTTGGCCATTGACACCCTGCTGATGCCCTGTAGATATACGCCCAGCAAAGTCCCCCACAGCTGCTTGTGGACCCCCCAGGCTGAGTCTAAATCCCGTCCGCACAGCACATAGGTTCTGATAAAGCAGGCGTAAAATTTATGCGCTCCAGGGGAGGCCACCGCTTCTGGCAAGCCTAAAAAAAGCAAAAAAGCCACGAATCAGCCTGAGGCACGCCCTAAGGAAGAAGCCATATATGCCTTATGGGCCCGGGGTGGGGTGAACTCGACCCTGATTGAACGAAAAAGTAAAAAAAAAATAAAAAAAAATTATAAAAAAATTATAAAAAAAAATAGGCGAAATGATTTTCGCCCACAGCTTAGCAGCACTTCTCACTAGCAAGGTATCGAGGGCAATAACAAAAAGAAAAAAAAAGGCTTCGACAGCCTTTCCTAGTTCAGAGCCCGCCAATTCGGGACAGGTAGCCGTCATTTTGGCGTGCAGTGAGTTGCTATCGGGCCATGTACGCCAATCTCTTTTTTTCCCGCCCCTTTGTCATCGGACGTGAACAGAGCCGCAAACTGGTAGCAGGTAGTGACCACTGATACATGTACATCCTGTATGGAGATCCGGTTACCAACGATTAAAGAAGGATACCGGCTATGCGCGAGGATTATGCGATAGCTAGCTGTAATAAGCTTGCGACGAGTTGTGATAAGCGGCAGAAACCATTCCAGTTGGTTGTTAATTCTGAAGCAGGCAGCACGTCGGCTTAAGGCCCTGATCTTAAGTGACTCAAAATGCCGAACTGGTGACTCTGGCTGACTCGGAACGCTCGTGTCTGCATAATTTGCCGACTTTACTGTAATTAGTAGGGATTTACCACTAATTCCGAGTCATCGTTATATAATTCTACGACATCCTAGTTGCGAATGTACCGCGCTTATAGGGGTATTTAGATAAGCTATAAGAGGCATAGTATATGATTTTCTACCTATTTCTTTATATATTAGCTAATAACTTAATCCTCCTATAAAAATAAGGTACTTAGACGTCCTAGTAGGATAATTTAATAATTCTAAGGTAATAGTAAGCCTATTTAATAAGTCCTAGTTTAGAGAGGCTATTATAATTAAGGCTGCTAAGGCTAATAAGGCTACTAATAATAAGTATAATAAAGAGCGAATTAATTAGTAGCTAATAAGGGATTATTTACCTAAATCGCCGCCCTAAAATACTAGTATAAGAGGGGCTAATTTACTAGTGAATTCGCTACTAAATTCCCTTAAGGACTTTAAATTTAAGGCCCTATTTTAAATGCTAAAAGCTATATTCTAGCGCCTTTATTTATAGCTATAGAATAATAGTATAGCGGCTACTTTATAGCGACTTTTAATAATACTAAAGGTTATAGTCTTTATATAGATTTATACCTATAGAGAGCCTTAAAGAAACACTATATTAAGGTTCCTTATTAGCTAGTCTTATATATTAGTTATTATACACTAGCTGCTAGAACCTATAAAGAAGCTATATATAGTCTTTATAACTCTTCTACTATAGGATTACCTTACTACTAATATCGAACTTTATTAGAAATTCTGCCTATTTAGTAGTATAATTAGTACTATTAATAGTATATATATATAGGTATATATTCTAGCGAGGGACTAGTGGCGTTATTATAATTAGTATAGCGTTATCTTATAGAATGTGCTTATAGTAGTGACTCTTAAGGGCCTATTCTTCTATATACTTACTAGTGCTAAGGGATTGTTTTCTAACGCAACTTTACTGCTAAAGGCGATATAGAATTACTTTAAGATACCTTAAGATAGGCTATATCTCTATAACGCTAGCTTTAGCTTATAATCTAGTATCCTATTACTATATTTAAGGATTAGATATCACCTATAGGACTAGAGGGATACACTAAGGAGGCTATAGAATAGGTAGGAATTATATAACTTATAGCATTACTAGCTTTAGGTCATTATAGAGCATATGTTTAGGCGCTATAAGAGGAAATAGAAGATAATTCACTCTAGCCTACTAGAATATAGCTTTAATAACTAGGTTGATTTTATATACGCTATAATAGGGTTATTTAACTTTATAAGGCTTAAGGGGGTTGTTCCTAAGGCCTAGTAGGCTAAGGATAAGGCTATG
>JAFEME010000204.1:0-48382 GCA_018831755.1 Niveomyces coronatus | reverse complement strand
AGGGAAAAAAAAAAAAAAAAAAAAAAAAACTCCTTGGGAGGCCTCCTACCTTTGCCGCTCCACCAAGTCCTCCCCCTCCCCTCCTCTCTTTTCTTTCGGCCTCCCGCCGCCCCCGTTTCTCACCTACTATTTCCATACCTCCGAATTACACAAAAAGAAAAATCATCATCCATGCCTCCTTCGGCTCCAGCCTATCCTACTAACTAGTCCGCATCCATCCGGAAGAGACTAGTCGCCGCAAGTCTTTTCATGACACCGTCGCGAGACGTGGCCACGTCTACTTGGTCCCATACTTGGCGGTGGACGCCATGACCATGATTATGACTTCAAGAGACGACAAACACGCCGGACAAAGCACGGAGTACTTAGGCTCAGCATGCAATCAATGTCTGCGCGCGGCCGTCTTGGACAGCAGCGGCTTCGCATCTACCAGCATAACTCGCCCGTGCAGCCGCGCAAGCCTCAACTCCCTCTTGAAAACATCCGAGACAAGCCATCGCCGCGCAACCCTCAGGCCCGTTGCAACACAATCGTGAACGACGGCCGCGGAGCATGTGCCAGCGGGCGAGGCCGGTCTCTTCTCCATCCCGTATTACTTGCTGCGCTGCACTGTTCCTCCCGAGCTGCCCGTCCGCCGGCCACTTCCCATCGCCCTTTTCCCGACCGGGTGAACCCTTCCCTGTCAGACTGTCCAGCTGCAAGAATCACATTACCATACAGTAAGTCGCCGATCTGGATACCATCACCTATGTTGTGCCCAGTGACACGCCCGCACAGCCGCAGGTTCCGATGCAGCTAAGAAAAAAGCTTAAATTCACATGCACTGCCTCCCCCGCAATCATCGTCAACCCTAGCTGCATCTGGGGCCCAATCTCTACAACATTGCCACTGGGGCTGCCCAGCACCTCAGCTCGCCTTCGCTCCCCTTCCTCCACAACTGGCTCACTACCAGACAGCTGTGTAATGATCGGGTCTTAACCTAATTACCAATTTCAAAAGACTTGTTATACGTGCATTTGAGATACCTGTATTCTACTCTACCCATGTTAGTCATACGCCAGCAAGGTCTATCACATCGTAACCAACAGCATTAGCATGCACAGCCTCCCAGTCCCATCAATGCACGCCACATCGCCTCACAATTCGCCAAGAGCTGCATCCTGCAGTTAGCTCGCGATCGTCATCCTCATCGTGCCCTGACAGGCTGGGCTTGTCCGCTCAATAGAAGGTGCTTACCTGCCGCGTACGCCATCAGCCATGTCAACGACACACCGCCATCCAACCACCTGACGTCGAAACCCTTGGACTTGAACATTGCAAATGCCTCTCTCGGGGCTATCGTGGCATAGTTGCCAAGCAGGATCGATTTCCAGCCACTGTCAATCTTGTCGATGCGCCCGCGACTGAAGAACGCCTCCCACTCCTCCCTGACAAACTTTGGACTGCGCGCCACCGTCGTCACTGGCAGAATCGGGAGCATGTGAATGCCTTGAATACATTCGATATCATTCGAGAAGAACGTTGTATGGTGTATCTTGTTCTCAAATAGGATCCCGGCTACTTTGTTTCCAATGAACGGCCCCGGCTGCACCATATTATTGCTCTCGTACAGGTAGTAATGCCTCATGCTTCGTGCCATAACGGCCAGTTGCAGGTTTGCTCTTGTCGTCATTCTCATCAGTCAGGTCACTTCGCTCGACACACTTCAACCTCTTCATGTTTTTCCTCGGGAGCGACTCACCGTGCTTCCATAGCGCTGTTGCCGCTGACTTTTCCCCACATCTTGAGGGCATACGCGTGCATCATGTCCTCGGATGTCGATTCTTGGTTCTTGCCGTCCAGCGACGCGAAAAGTCCAGTTGCCCAGCTGTGGCCGTGGTACCAGTCGAAGGAGCGCCACATGGGGAACAGCCTGTCCTGTGCGCTGGGATTCGACGTATCTCGCGCCAGCATGTTGACATAGTCTCGGTTTTGTGCCGCCCACGACGGATCCAAGTGGCCGATTATCGCTGCTGCCAGGATGTGGTAGCCGTAATGAAAGTGGTGGTCATTGTAAAAGGTGTTGCCGTAATCCTCCAGAGCCTGCCCAGTGATATAGGCCCCCGACGAAACGACACCCCCCCAGGCAGCTATCACAAGTTTGTCAGACCCGTTCCCTGCTCACATAAAATGGCACCCTCTCCCATCTTGACTTACTTTCGTACACAAGCGGAAACTGCTGTTTATTGTCGGCAAATCTTGCAAATGCCATCTTCAACTGGCCCAGTCCAGCTTGTCCCGACTTGGTGTTTCCGAGCATTTCATGAACAACAAACACGAGGTGCGCATACTTGGCGAGCGCTTTCCCGCTCCAGTACATGGAATTGAGATCTGTCGCCGCAATCATGTTCTGCAGCAACTCCTTGGAGGCAGCTGCATTGATTATCTGCTTTGCACCATCCGACAACTTCTTCATCGCACCCTTGCCGACATCGAAAGGCTCGAAGCCAAGCCCAATCGGCATCAGCGGCTCTACCATTCTCCATCGGCGCCCCCGCACGAGCACTGCGTTACCTTTTGTGGTTGTGGAGAGCGACATGGCTCTTCCTTGCTGTCGCGAAGTCTGTTCGTCGAAAGACTGTACGTGATGCGGCAAGGCAAACATGACGAGCTCGCCATCAGAATGGCCAGCCTTGTCAAATTCAAATTCATAGCTTCCCATCGGACCGGACACGTTACCAGCTATGCTCATGGTGACCGGATAGATGGCCGCCCCTTCATCAAGCATATCTCTAGCCTGATTCGCCCCTTCTGCGCCGACTTCCTTCGCAACTTGAACAATGCCATAGAATGGCTTCGACGATGCCGCCACTCCATTATTGAGAACCTGCAAGTCAAGGTCGTCTCCTTTGGATCTATGTGCATATACGCGCCACGTTGTACCGTCTTCTAGGATAAAATTGTACCTCGTCACGTTTTCCTTTGGTTTCCTGATAGCCCGAGTAACATTTCGAAAAAAAACTGCGGTCTGTATCAGCGGCGCCGCACCATTATACTCAGCAGTAACATATGCCATGCCCTGCACAAGAGGAAACGACATAATGGGCTCCGACGACGGCGTCGGGCTGAGATTTGCTCTCGCCGAGAACGCCGTGAGGCTATCCACCGTTAACCTCGTTCCACCGCCGAGCTCTCGCGCCGATAAGATCATTGACTGGATCCCAATCGGGTTGAGGTAATATGAGGCCGGCACATCAAACGCTGGGGGGCCAAACTGGCGCTGCCTCTCCTCAATGTGCGAGCAGGCTATCCCATGGCTGCCGCTGACTCCATTCCCGCCCACCCAGGAAATAGAGTAAGGGAAGGTGTATACGGGGTCCTTTTGATCGCCCAGAAACAAGTTGGAGTAGAATTTATTGGTCTGAAGCGGCCCCTTGGTTGCAATGCCCGTGCGAGGCGCGGGATGGTCTAGGCGAGAGGCAAATTGCGGTGGCAGTGGTTTCGTGTCAACGGGCTCGGAAAAAATGTCTCCTGAAGCCATTTCCTCTTTAATGCCCGCGGCGTCTTGGCCTAGAATACCAGTGAGCGTTGAAATAGACAGAGTTGATGCACGTGGGTGCTCTCCAAGATTGGGAATCGCTGACCGGGACTTTGAGGTGGCGGCAGGATCGCCGTTGAAAACATGGCTTAGTCGAGCTATTGTTTGTCTAGGCGATGGGTAAGACTGTAGCCAAGAGTTTTAGGATGCTGTTATATAGGGATATTCTCGATGATGTTGTAGGTATGCTGCTGCCAAGCTACCTACTATGTGGCTGATGAAGCTTTAGAAGTGCTTGCCGCTGACTAGTTGGCGGAGTCCATCGCTGCGCCTTCCAAAGCAAGAGCAAGTGAGGATCATTGTCAGGTTTGCCCGCTCTTTCTTTCGAGAATTCGCACAAGGTCCTGCCAATGCTCTAGTATTAGCATATACAATGCCGCATCTCGTCATTGTAATGAGTTTCCGCTGTGATCGTGTCTGCAAGCATAACATCACGGGTCTCGACCAACAGGTTATGTGATTCGAATCAGGGAGTAAAACCGGTTGAGAACTTTTCAAGGGCATGATAAGAAGTTTCCGACAATAATAAGATCCCAACTACGGCCGAGTCATTCATTACATAATGTCAATCCCAGAGTTCATAGTATCTGTGTACGCCGTCCTCCAGAGTTAACCCCAATAGCACGCTGTACCGCCCAAGCTACTTTCCAAAATTCCCTCATTTTACAGCCCCAAAGCATCATATTTGCCCTTTGAGGCTGCCAGTATGCGAACCAAGTCTTCCTTATCCAACGTCGCCGCTTTCCGTGTCGTCTGCTTACTGCTGCCGCCTTCTAGTCGCCGTTTCGTCCCCGCCGCCGCAGCCTTGGCCCTGGCGCGTTTCCTCTCCGCCTCGGTCTCACTGCGCTCCGCGTCCCTGCGACACCGACGAATCGTCTTATCGTCAAGCACCCACGGCTTCTCGAGGACGTCGTGCCGAAACGCGGTCCGCTTCTCCCAGAGTTTGATCTCGTCTGCCGTGCTGCGGACGAGCGCCGCTCGCTCCATTTTGATCTGCCTGGCGTCGCGAAACGTCGTCAGCGCGCCCTTGACATCGACGATGCAGCCCACGTCGATGTGGACGTCTGGCGCAGCGGTTGCGCCGGTGGCCGACGGCGCGGGGAGGGAGACGAGGACTTCTATGCAGGCGCCGCTGCTGTCGTCGACGGTGTATGCTCGGAAACCGGAAAACTCGTCAACGGCGACGACGATGCCCACGATGCGAACCCATTTTATGGGTATGTTTCGATAGAAGTAGTAGCCCTCTCCTGTCGCAAGTTAGAATAGAAAGCTGCCATTGGATTGATGCCGCTGAGTAGGGCTTTCGGACATCGCTCGCCTTCGAAGCCGGGTCTCTGTTCCAGGAGTAACAGTTCGCTCGCTCGGAAGAACGACCAGACACTTGCTGTGGGGGCGAGGTGGAAGCAATATCGCGGGTAAAAGGGCGGCGGCGTGTCGCTCATGGCATGACTACACAGTCAGCGGGAGAGGTCAAGCCTTCAGCCTCGCATGGGTAAAGCGACCGTATCGTATTGAATAGCGTGCTGTTACCGAACGTGGGACGCGTAGACATTCGTCCTGAACATGGTTGTGAATGAAACCATGCGATTGTATCAGCAGTGGTGTGGCGTTGCTCAGGGTACGTTAACTTGATTAGGCGGCCGTTCGCCAGGCACGAGCGAGACGCGCCCCCACCAAAGACCTACTGTACCTGACGCCTTGTATAGCGAGCGGCCCAGCTCGTGTCGGGAAATGTTACTTCGTGCTCCTGATATCGATTCAGACTGGGAGATGAGGAGAAAAATTCCATGATTATGCTACAGATAAGACTCGTAGTAAAAAATGGTTTCTTGAAAATTGACCATTGCGCCGAACGACCTTTGTGCAAGAAAAAAGCAAGCTGATCCAATTCCATGTAGCTCAATCCGTGACGGCACCTTCGTCACAAACAGCATGAAATTCTGTCTTCTTCGTTTGTCACGTCAGCCACGACGCTTCTTCGAACTCTTTAATTTGGCTGCTGCGGCCAGGAAGGCCTCCTCTGACGGCTCATCCTCGACAGCTCGCTTCTTGCCCTTCTTCGCCCGGCCCGGCGCTGCGTACTTGGCCTCGAGTCGGTCGAGGAAGCTCTCCGAGCGATCCTGCTGCCGCTGCTGAATCAGAGCCGCCAGCGCATCCTCCGACCCGCCAGGCGTCTTGCTCTTGCCCTTCTTTCCACCTTTCTTGCCTCCAAATATTTGCTCATGTACGCCGAGCTCTTTGGCGTAGTCCTCCGCCTCGGCAGCCTCGCTGCGTGCGCGGCGGAGGCGGGCCGCGCGCTTGGCCTTGCTTTCCTTGCTGTACGCTTTGAAGGATGGCACGTCTGAAACGGTGATGGCCTGGTTGATGATGGAGCGGAACCGCTCCTCGTCCTCGGCGACGCTGCTCAAAATGACGTGCTCGAAGATGGCGTCCATGTCGCCCTCGCACTGCTCGTAGGCCACCAGCACATCGTCTTTTTCCTCGTCGGAACCCTTGTACTTCCTCGCAAACTGCTCGATGGCATCGGTCGAGACGGCGTCCTTGAACTGCTCGCGGTAGAAGTCGCTCCAGTCGAAGCCGTCCGAGTCGACAATGGCCTCTGCCGTGGAGCCGGTCGTGTCGTAGCGCTTCCTGCGGGCCGGGTCGGAGAGGACGGCGTAGGCGAAGGCAATGGACTGGAACTTTTCGTGGGCGGTTGCGCGCTCAGAATCCGCGACCTTGTCTGCAGAGGGAAAATCACGGGCTGTCAGGCTTCTGGCGCTTGCCTGTCGAAGGGGTGTCGGCGCGTCATACCTGGATGGTGCTTCAAGGCGGCCTTGCGATAGGCCTTCTTTACTTCATCCGCGGTGGCTGTGCGCTGAAGCTCGAGGACCTGGTATGGATCGATGGAAGGGGGGTCGCCGTCGACGCTATCCTCTCGATCCGACATATCTCTCTAGTATTGCCTTTGTGGATTGTGTGCTAGATGTTGAGTTGCAAGAGTGTGTTTGTCCGTGTGTATGTCATGGTTCAGCACTTTACGCGTAAAACGCGTCAAACGAAACCGCGGTTTGGCGGGGTGATTCGAGTCCATGTGCTACCCTACAGAGTTGAATGAAAAATGACAGATACATTCGTTGTATTTACATAGGAAAGCGACGCCAAACTAATAAACTATTACGATTAGATCTGAATATAAGCCTGGCTCGTCATGCGTCAAAGGTGGTATCTCATATTCATTCAAGCGGTACAATATGGTCAATAGATGTACTAGTGGTGCACAGTACAGTGTTTGCGCTGTGTACTGTCTTCGCGTTGGATTGACACCCAGCTGCTGGTGGGGTCTCTGCGACAGAACCAACAACCATGCAAATACAAGCTGCTACAATTTCACATTCATTTACGCAGGATTATCGGTTATTTTGAACCGATTAAATCTCCTAGCAGTCGCGAGAATGGAGAAGCTACAAGAGGGCGATCACGCCGCCGCCATGCGCCACGCCATGACTCTGGCGATGAAGTCGCCGCCCAAGCCCACGAATTTTCGTGTAGGGGCTGTACTGGTCAAACTATCAGACTGGACCATCACCGCTGACGGTTTCACGTTGGAATGCCCCGGAAACACGCACGCGGAGGAAAGCTGCCTCATAAAGCTGGCCGAGAGATATTCGGTCTCCGAAGAGCAGCTCGCTGACGTCGTGAGCAGCCGACATGCGCTTTACACGACAATGGAACCGTGCTTCAAAAGGCTCAGCGGCAAGATGTCTTGCGTTGAGCGGGTGCTACGACAGAAGTCCTGGATCAAAGAGGTCTATGTGGGTGTGCAGGAGCCGGCGACATTTGTTGAGCAAAACACTGGACAGCGTGCTCTGGAGGCAGCCGGCATAGAGGTGCACTTGGTGCCGAGCCTGGAGACGGAGATTCTGCAGATTGCAACAGCTGGACATCTGGCACCAGAGGCCTGAGTGGCACTTATCGTCAATGTGACGAGAAAGCCTTCGGAGACGTCTATATTGACAACGGACCTTGACTAGCTACCTTGATGGTCTTAAATACCATCGAACCAAAACATGGACTGTTCGGCGCAGTGACGAGGCCTCCCTGGGCGATCGTTCCTGGCGAGGCAGAGAGCCACTTCGAATATCTGTACTATGGCACAATCTCGCGTATCATGGGATTCAGTTGTTGGCGCATGTTGTGCCGAGCCATGCTTCGACGCACTGTGCTTCGTGGGCGGCGAAAAAATTACGGCTTCGGGAAACACCGAAGCGAGGCCTATGGCAGCCGGGACTCAAACCAACGTGTGAAGCAGCAATAGAAAACAGCTCCGTGACTAGCACGAGGCTGACGAGCGCCGATATCTATAATGCACTGCGGGACCGGATGCGTCATGGGGCGAATGCATGAGCTTAAAGCAATGAAATAGCGATAATCATAGTAACGACCAAAGCCTATACCTTTTGCTCGAGCATTAGTGAATGGTATGACTGGCCCGCGTGTGCGAGTGCTGATAGTTGCTTCACCGTATAGATACGTAAATGGTATCGCCTACTGCTTTAAGACACCGTAAGAAGCCTCGAATGTAATGTCATTCATTTGCAGCTGTAATTTGTATTTCGAGTCCTAAGTAACGACGTGAATCTGATCGAACCTCATCCGCCCCCGCCGCTGCTGTAGCGGTGGCAAATCGTTCGGTGCTACAGTACAACGTACGCCATACGGTCTCTCAGTATTTCGGTCTTGAGAAAATGGAGTAGTTTGCTGGGGATATGTTACGATGACAGGGCTCATGCACGAAACAGCTCGGTAGAGGATGTTGACACGGCCCTCTACACAGGTGCAACACATCTTGTTGACTCATCAACTCTGGGGTTTTGGTTAGAGACGGGCGCGATGACGAGATGCCCACATGGACTCTGATCACGGCGGCTAACTATGGGGCATGCACGGCATCTAGATCATGCCTAATAAAAGAGTTGCTGTACGACGGTAAGTGGAAGAAGTGGCTCGGCGGGAGGGAGTCTCGATTGAGTCGGAGGAGGAGCGTCGCCCGATCGGAGGGGGCGCATCCCGCCTTGCATCCCTCCGGCGTTGGCGTGGGCGCGCGCATCTGCGTGTCACGACGACCACAGAGCGCCTAGAGGATAGGCCAAGTGATTGCTCATCGACCTGGACAAAACACTGCTTGCATCTGCAGACCTGAAGACTTGGTCGATGCAAGTTGGGCTCGAATCGGTCGTCGTGAGCTTTGGGTCGCTCTGCGTTTTGCTATGCCGGCAGTGCGGTGGGACAAGGGAGAGGAGGGGGTAAGAGCGTAGCACAGTTACAGACGAGACTTCATCCAGCGGTAGGAGGAAAGGAATCAAGACGACGCTCGTACAAAATAAGGGTAGAATATAAATTAAAAATTGAAAGAAATGCAAAATTCCGACATTGCACAATGGCTTCACATAGACTGTGCCGGTGCTGTGCGCCGTGTCACTGTTGCGCAGATTTCAGGCGCTTCCCGGCCACGCAAGGCCATCTATCTCCACGGACATTACATATCAAATTGAGAATAAGAGACGAGCAAAGTAGCTGATCGGTTGCTGTCACTATGCGTAGCATGTATGCACTGTGCTCGTAGGCGATGTCTTTGCTGTATATACGTAAAACTAGTCACGTCCTGACGAATCTCTAACCAATTACTAGTAGTTATCGATTCCCTGCTACCTACTAGTATGAGCGAGGCTTGGCTTGGCTACCCTTCCCTCCCGCCTTGTTGGTCGCGGTGTGAGAGGAGCGCCGGACCTGGGTCTCACCGTGCTTCCCAAATAAGCTCGACTAAGCCTCGCACAAACAATAGTGTGACGCCCATTTGTTTTTCCTTGCCGTCTTGCTCAAGTCTATGTCGTTGTTCGTTGCCACCATTTGGCGCCGTTCAAAACAAAACAAACCGAAAAAATAAAGATAAAAAAAATAAATTAAAACATCCATCATCTAGGCGAGCCGCAAACAGCGGGCACAGCGGGTTCCTAGCGCATGGAGAGGAGGAGGAGGAGAGCTTGGGGTGGGGGGAGAAGAGACTACTAAGGGGAAAGGCCCCTGGAACGCTGTAGAAGGGGTCCCGATGTGCAACAAAAATTCACCGTCGCCTTTGGGTCTCGGCTCCAAGGGAAAAAGAAGCAAACACGAATAGGACGGCTCATCGATCAGCTGCACGAAGAAGCCGTCTGCGCGCGTCCGGTGTGAGTGTGCGTTTGCGGGCAGTGCTGATTGACGCTCCCTGTTGAACGAACATACGGCGAGACCTTGCAGCCGCTTTGCATCGCCACGTTCGCCAAACAACAGCGAGAATCGCAGCCCTCAGCGCGTCATTGCGTGCAGAGAATCTCTCTGCAACCTCGCCAGGGCGCGCCGCATACTATCATCCCGGAGCCCGTCCAAACACTCTTCACCGCCACCGTGCCTCCATTGGCTGTTCTGCATACCGACCGGCAAACCGAGGTGCTCTGCTCCCACACACAAGACTCCCTGGAAGCGCTGCTCCTCCAGCTTCTCCGCACGCAGACTCGTACTAGCTGCACCACACCATCGCTGCATTGCATCACCACCATCTCACACCACCACAGCTCCTCCTTGCAACCGCGTCGTCATCGTCTTTGATCCGTGTGCCACGCACGGCGTCTTAGACTCGCACCACCCTCTACGAGTCATTTCTCGTTGAATTCACTGTTGCTTGCCCATCTTTGTTAATCTTGTCCATCCTGAGCTTCGGTAACGCGTTGGGCACTGCTCCGTCGCCGGCTTGAAGCCCCTTGCACCTCCCATCGGGCGTCTATCGACCTTTTCTTACTCATTGTTTCCTCATCACGTACGACACTTGTGGCTGTCGAGAACACATACATACGCAATCTCTCATCTCATCCCAGAGATTCATATTTCTCCTTCTTCTCCAACACTACAACTTGCAACGCAAAGTGCATAGCTGAGCTTATACCTACATCATCATCACTTGCTGAAAAGAAACAAGGAAAAAAAAAAAAACCCCCCAACCGAAATCTGAAAACAGAACCCCAAAAAAAAACCCCCCAAAAAAACCCCCCAAAAAAACCCCCCCCAAAAAAAAACACACACACTATACTGAATCTGTGATATTTCACATTATTGACTTGAAGCTTACTATTCTTCGTCATGGCTGATAACACTGGACATCGAGGCCGTGGTGGTGGTGGTGGTGGTGGTCGCGGCGGTCGTGGCGGCCGTGGCGGTCAGGATGCTGCTCGCGGAAGAGGCGGCGGACGTGGTGGCCGTGGCGATCATGACACCGCTCGTGGTGGAGGTGGTGGCCGCGGAGGCGGAGGCCGCGGTGGCCATGAATCTTATCGTGGTGGCCGTGGAGGCGGCGGCGGCGGCGGCAGAGAAGCACCCTACCAGGGAAGCTTCGGTGCCGTTCCTATCCGGGGTGGTCGAGGTGGTGGTGGTGGCTTCCGAGGGGGAAGAGGGGGTGCAAGCGTTGACCCTACTATCGGAATGGTGTTCAGGCAAGTCAACTTCCGATAACTCTGATTGAACATTGCTAACGTCCTCGCAGCGCCAAGGACCAGAGTGCGGTCCCGAATGCGGAAATTCATGCTCTTGAGAACAAGCTCATCAAGGTGCAATCTCAGGAGCTCGACAAGCGCGTCAAAAGTGCTGCCAAGGCCTCGGCTCGCACCGTCTTTGGAGAACACCTGCCCGCCCGCCCGGCGTTCGGTGATCGGGGCAAAAACATCGTCGTTTGGGCCAACTTCTTCGGCGTCGACGCCAAGCCGATCCAGCTTCACAAGTACGGTCTTAAGATTACCAAGATTGCCTCGATCGACAACTTAAAGGGCAAAGGCGCGAAAGAGACTGAAGTTCGCGGCCGGAAGCTGCAGCTCGTCGTCGCAAAGCTCATCCAAATGATTCGGAATGACCCTGATGCCGCCATCACCGCCAGCAAAGCCGACATGGAGCTGGCGGAGCGTGCCCTGAAGAAGGCCCAGGATGCCGGCGACGACCAGGCTGCCGCGGCGGCCGCGGAAGACCTCGCTCAGGCGAGAAAGCAGGCGGCCGTGGTGAAGAAGATTCAGCCCATGGCGAAGGAGCTTAACAAGCCCCTCGTCAGTGAATTCAAGAGCCAGATCGTCTCTCGCAATGCGTTAATCTTCAACAAAAATCCCTTCCGTGTCGTCTTGTCCGAGGAGGCTATCGAGGATGGGGGTGCACCGCGTCTCGAGCAATTCGATGTCGAGCTCCTAGGTCCTACCTCGATCGATCTGACCGACGTCATTAAATACTTGACCGCCATGAAGGTTGACGCCGACGACTATGCGTTTCCCCGCTATCCCGATGCTATTGATGCGCTCAACATGATCTTGGGCTATACTCCCCGATCTGACCTCAACGGCACCAGTGTTGCGGGTGGCTCCAAGTTCTACTCCCTCGTCGATAACCCTCAGATCACATCCCTTGCCATGGATCAGCGGCCGCTCATAGCGGCCAGAGGCTTCTTCCAGTCCGCTCGACTAGCTACCGG
Organism: Niveomyces coronatus; assembly: GCA_018831755.1. NCBI lineage: Eukaryota > Fungi > Ascomycota > Sordariomycetes > Hypocreales > Cordycipitaceae > Niveomyces > Niveomyces coronatus. Next base: position 36,287 of record JAFEME010000204.1, on the reverse strand, counting down.
ACGACTGCTGCTCAACACCCAGGTCACGCACGGAGTTTTCAAACTCTCCGGCAAGGCCACCAAAATCTTTGATGATCTACGTTTCGAGCCCTGCGCGCAGGCTGGCAATATGATGCGCTACGTCAGAACCGTCAAGGCCTTCTCCAGATGCATGGGCAAAGTGCGTGCAAATGTTACTTTCAGGACTGCTAGTGGCCGCCAGGTGAAACGTGTCAAAGCTATCGAGGGTCTCGTCTTTGCGTCTGACATGGCAAAAAAGCGCAACAAGGGCCCCAATCCTGACAAGTTCAAGTCCGGCTGGGAGCTCTGTGGTCCAGCACATGTGAGCTTCTGGAACGCTGATGAGAAGAGATATATGACTGTTGCTCAGCATTTCGAGAGCAAGTATGGTATGAAGCTCGGCAACTATCCTCTCTTCAATTTTGGAAGCGGTGACAGAACGTCATACTTTCCCGCCGAGGTCGTCGAGATCCAGCCTGGCCAGCAGGCCAGGCTCAAGCTGACGGGTCGAGAGACGACGGAGATGCTCAATTTTGCATGCAGGTCGCCGTACGCCAATGCCAAGTCACTCGTCGAGGAGAGTCGACAGCGCTTGGGGCACGACGATGCGCTTCTGAAAACTTTTGACGTCCGCGTCAGCAAGAACCTTCTCGCCGTACATGCTCGAGTTTTTAACGCACCGAGTGTATCGTACCATGGCTCGGCGCGCATCACTCCTGCTTTTGGAAGCTGGAATCTGAGAAACGTTCGTGTTCTCAAAGCCGGAAAAACAATCGAGCGATGGGCGTACATGAACATCTTGACCTCGTCTCGCAATCAGCCCGTCACCAAGGAGCAGATTGACTTTATGATCAATTCGTGGCGCGAGATGGGCGTTGCTATTAGTAACAAATCGGGCCAGTTTGGTGGCAACCACAGCAAGGATGACGCAATGTCCTTTAAGCTTGACGAGTTCTTCAAGGACATGAAGAGTAAGGCCGCCCAGCTTCTTATTTTTGTTCTCTCCGAAAGGGACTCGGGGGGCCTCTACAACCAAATCAAGACTCTCGGCGACTGTGTATACGGCATTCATACTAGCTGTGTCGTCGCAAAGCAGGTCGAGAAAGGCAACCCGATGACGATGGCCAACCTAGGCCTAAAGGTCAATCTCAAGGCTGGTGGTGTAAACCACAAGCTCTCTGATGAGATTGACTTATTGAAAGAGGGAAAGACAATGTTTGTTGGCTACGATGTTACCCATCCCACAAACATGGAAATCCCCAAAGACAGCAGTATGCCCCCGAGCTTGGTTGGTCTCGTCGCGAGCGTCGACAGCGACCTCGGGCAGTGGCCGTCGGTCACCTGGGAGCAGGCACCGAAGCAGGAGATGCTCAGCACTCCGCTCGAGGCCCAATTCATGTCGCGCATCGATCTCTGGCAGCGCAGGAACAGCAGCAAGCGCCTCGAAAACATCGTCATCTACCGCGACGGCGTGTCCGAGGGCCAGTTCTCGCAGGTGCTCACCGACGAGCTGCCTCTGATCCGCTCCGCCTGCGCCAAGATGTTCCCGAACGGCCAGCCGCCCAAGCTGACCGTCATCGTCTCCGTCAAGCGCCACCAGACGCGCTTCTACCCGACCGACAAGGAGGACCAGTCGCGGTCGGGCAACGTCCGCAGCGGCACCGTGGTCGACCGCGGCGTGACGCAGGTGCGCTACTGGGACTTTTACCTGACGGCCCACGACGCGCTCAAGGGCACCGCCCGCCCGGCGCACTACACCGTCCTGCTGGACGAGATCTTCCGCGCGCGGTACAACCAGGGCGCGGCCAACTCGCTGGAGAAGATCACGCACGAGCTGTGCTACCTATTTGGCCGTGCGACCAAGGCTGTCAGCATCTGCCCGCCCGCCTACTATGCCGACCTCGTCTGCGAGCGGGCCCGCGCACACCGGCCCGAGTATGCCGGCGCCGACGACGTGAGCGAGATTTCCGGTCCCTCGGCTCACCGACCTGCTCAGACTCGAGAGATTCACCAGGATCTCCGGAATACCATGTTTTACATTTAACAAACAAAATGGTAACATGCACACGCTCGCATGTCGCACAAGAAGCAATGCGATTATTTTTCTTGACTCTAATTTCCTGTCAACTGTGTCGTCTCTATGGTTTCGAAATAACCACTATTTTGGCTATCATAAAAGCTTTTTGTGAAAGAAAAAAAGAAGAAGAAATATTAAGGCAATGGGCAAGATTGGCCCTTTTGCTCTTTGAATTGTGGCATATTTCTATGTTAAGATGGAAATATGTCGAGTATGTAGGCACCCTGGAAATTAGTCTTGTCAAAAATACCACTATTGCTTTTAACTGAAATGTCTCTATTGCGAGTGATTCTGACTGCTTCAAGAACATGTCGTTATGTGTAGTTGAGTTGTGGACTCTGTAGAAACCACCCCTAAAAAAGAAAATCGGGGACACGAATCTCAATTGACGCGTGAAGTAGAGAGACTCTTCTTAAATCTTCGGCTTGGAGAACGGCGTCTTGAAGATATCGAGCATGCTCGCAGACAGCTGCGTCTTCTCTGCCAGCGGCTTGGCAACCCAGGTCTCATATTCGCGCTGCTTCTCGCGCCACAACCGCACCGCATCGACGGCTTCAGCGGCGGCCGCGCGCGCGACAAAGGCCGGCGCCTCGAGCGGGATCAGATGGCCCCATTCGGCGCCGACGACCTCGTGCACACGGCCCGCGGCGACGCCTCTGCTTCCTCCCGTGCCGGTGCCAGTGATGCTCACAATGTGTGCGCGCTGCGCCGGCGAGACGACCACGCTGGTGCCGCCAAAGATCCACATCACCGCGGGGCGCAGGTGCGGCAGCCGGGACATGACGAAGACCGACTCGGGCCGGTAGACGGGCGCGGAGACGCCGAGCTCGGTGTCCATGTCGGGCACGAGATCCGTGTTGGCGATCGACTTGCCGTCCTCGCTGAGGGCGGGGAGGCTGAAGCGGACAAAGGTGAAGACCTCCTGGTGCCTCGTGGTGGTGAGGGCCACGGCGGCCTCGCCACCGTTAGCGGAGGTGGGGATGTGCTCGGTGAGCCCGTGGTCGATCCAGCGGTCGAAGACGCGGGGGTCCCAGGTCTTGTAGAAGGGGCTCTTCTTGAAGGAGGCGGCCGCGGCTTCGCGGCTGGGCCAGACGTCGCGGCGTCGAGCGCTGAGGGGAGTCATCTGCAGCATTTGGTTGCGGTCGTCGGCGCCGCCGCCGGTGATGACGGGATCCATGAGCACGAGGGAGCTGAAGAGGCGCGGGTGAAAGAGGGCGAGGTTGGTGATGGCGCAGGCGCCGAAGGAGTGGCCGATGCCGACAAGGGGCGGCGGCATGCGGAAATGGTTAATCATTTGCAGAATGTCTCTGCTGTAGTCGAACCAGCTGGCTGAGAAGAGGAGAGGAAAAAGGGGGTGCACTGTTAGTTGAGCTGGTTGGAGAAGGAGGTTGATAGGGACGTACGATCGTTGCCGAGGTGGTCGCGGTTCAAGATGCCACTCTGGCCTTGCCAGGCACAGTCTGCGATCCATATCGACGCAATCCGGACGTCTTTTCTATTGAGCTCTTTGAGCAAGTCTTCCCATAAGGGCTCATATAGTTCCTGCGGCGTCACAGTCAGCGCACCGCTCTTACAGCATAGAGAGGCATTATTCCATGGGAAACGGCGGCGCGCGGGGCATTCGTCGTTCCAATGCCGTGCGTGCATGAGAGCCACGTACCTTGGGGAAACCGTTGGCATGGCTGGCGATGATGGTCAGGTCGCCTTTTTGCGGCGTACCGTTGCCTTTCGGGGTGTATTGCTTTACGTGTAGGCGCAGCGGCGCGTCTTGCGAGGTGCCGGTGGCGTGGACATACTCGCGGATATGCTGACCGGTGATGACGTGCTCCTTGACGTTGAAGACGGACGATTTCGAGGTTGACATGGTTTTTATGTGTATATATGGGTAATTTATATGTCCTCGCGTGTCTCTATGCCTTCAATGCAAATTAAGAAATGGCAACCTTTGTGGTCATTGCTTGCAAGTGCGCCTCGAGTTAGACAGATGTGACGGGACGGAGTTGAGTGAGAGGCCAAGATATGGAGCATTGCCTAAGTTCTCAGTCCTCACTCACCTTGTTCCTCCAGCATCACATCGTCCCAGCTTATCACCGAGTGAGAAGCCTCAGGGGGGGGGGGACGGCAAGGCAAGGCGGGAAGTGAGAAATGTTTCCTCGTTCCTACTTCCAGCAACGAAGGCTGTGGCGCTGGCCAATCAGCTATCGTGTATGATGAGCCGAGTGGGGGCCCATGAATTGATAGCCTCGGTAATAAGGGCACTGATGTGGTGGAAGTTGCAGCATGTCGGCAGGAAACCAGGGTTGCGTCTATAGAGGCCAAAGTCCCGTGTATGGGCTGCGGCGCGTCAGCCGGATTTGTATTACTTTTGATATTCCCGCGAGTCTGAAATATGTGATGGCATGCCTAGTGTCGCTGTAGGTGACGGGCGGCAACACGCGGCTCAACCTCTTACGTAATCTCGTCGACTTTGATGGCTGGTGTACTGTGTTTATTTGCACAGTAGGTGAAGGAATGGTCAATATGCCAGGTATCATCGACATCCCCTCCAAGGACTATTCTTTCCCAGAATATCAGAATATTCCCCGACATGCCAAGTTGTGTCGTCATCATCCCCTTCCTCTGTATACATGTTGACTCACTCCCCGGATACAAGTCGTTCCGCTTGCCGACATGTCCAGCTTGTGTCTTGGGCTGTAAGGCTGAGTACATCAGTAGCAGGTACAGTACATACATAAAAATATCGAAATGGCATAAATATCGGACAAATGGGAGCTAAATCAATTGTCGGCTATGGCGAACCATTCTTTGCTTCGGAAAAGCCCTGGCACCCTGAATCGGTACTGTGCTGTACCTACTGTGCAGGCGCCACTCCGTCCATGTCGACCCTCTACCATGCATCTGCAGCCGATACTCAGAATGGCAATCTTTATCATCTCCCTCCTCTAGCCCGGCCGACTAAAAAATGGAGTCGAGACTGTCTTTCCATTCAGGTGTGCTGCCGTATGAGTCGAACGGCAATTGGCAAACGCCCCTAATGACGAGCAAACATCACCGCCCTCGGGCCCGATGTGCGGTGCGTCGCTCAAGCACACCGAAAGACAGCTACTACGTCATCAGACTCGAGGCCTGTATATAAACAGCCGCAAGGAGCGACTCCGCTCTGCTTATCGACATCTCGTGTTCTATACCATCCAATACACCGCAATCCCCCTCTGGACACCACTCTTCTCAGCCATTTGATACCCGGCCGCCATGGCTTCCCTAGCATCATCCTCGTCGGCAGCTGTTCTGTCCATAATGAAGCACGTCACCGTGAATAAGCGGGTGAATGCGACCGCCAGGCTGCAAGAGCTCAAGCGCTGTGTGCGTAAAGCCCGCGACAGCCTCTCCTATCAACCAGGCTCTCTCGACAGCAGACGCAAGCTCGAGGCAGACATAGCTGTTCTGCTCGAGATTGTTCGCGAAGCATTCCCAGCATCACTTGGGATCAGTGTCAGGATGCGGGGACAGGAACTGCGTCAGAGGAGATACTCCTGCTCTCATCAGTCTCATATCCCTCTCCATGACCGACTCAACGCCATCGACCGCTTGCTAACCGGCGCCACCTACTCGGTGGGACTATCCGAGTCTGCGGCGCTCAACTGGCGAGATGAGCTTCTCGCATATCTGGATCAGGGTCATCGCCGCGCGGCCTACAATATTCTCTTTGGAGAGCTGACAGACGAGTGGGCCGATTCACGAATGTCAGAAATGTCCGAGCCTGCCTCCCCTATCGATTCCGATCAAGACCCGACCGATGGTGCCGTCTCCGTCGGGCGTAAAGAGATGCATCAGCAGCGCCAGATTTGGGAAAGCACGGTCACAAATCCACGATCAAGCGACGCGAACCAGATTGTCAACTTCTTGGATGATCTCTTTTCGGCTGGTCCTCGTCACCAGACAAGCAACTCAATAGACGTTCTAGCCGATACACGAACCATTTTCTTGGCTCAATTGAGACGGGACATATCCACAGGATGCAAAGACGACCTTGACATATCCAAAGGGATTGTCAAAAGCGCCATCAAAGCCGTCCTCAATGCCGACCAGCTCACTAGCGAAAATCGTCGCGCCATGCTTGACCTTTCGAACCGGGACGACGTCATTTCTGAAATCGCAGACATTCTCAACACAAGCATGATGCCGGCTTCACTTAGTCACTGGACGTGGGGAGAAAAGCCCATCGCAGTGCAGATGCGCAAGGCTATAAATGGAAAGTACCGCGTGTATATGAACATTGACTTGCTCGACTCAATCCTGATACAGTGCGTTGGCCAATGGATGTCTGTCAAAATTCGGGAAGCTTTGTCGCGGGCTTGGCCGCTCGATGAAGAACAACGCTGGAAAGTCGACGAGGATGAGCGTCATAACGCTCAATTGAGGGCGCAGATTCAAGATTTCGATGACAGATCTGCAAACACCGTTCGTTCTATGCGGTACATGATGTATAGACGCAACTTTCACCTCTCACGTATGCCTATCGATATGGAAGACGAAGACGCTGCATTTGGCTACGACGACCAGGACAATGCGGAAGACGGCATCGATCAGGATGGGCCCAAGTTGACTGATTTTTCCGACCCCAGCGTGAAGTCATCTGACCTCAAGGGAGATATCCTACGAATTTGCGCCGCTGAGATGTTTGTGCAGAAGCTTGTTCATGGCCAATTTTGCATCCTCCAGAGTGACTTTGAGTGGTTCGGCCCGTCACTGCCCCATTCAACAATCTTGGCATTGATGAGATACTTCCAGATCCCCAAGGAGTTCGTGCAGTTCGTACAAGCATTCCTTGACATGCATGTACGATTCAATGAAGACGGTCAGAATGGGCCGGTGTTGACGCGCAAAACCGGTATCCCTGTGTCTTTTCAGTTGTCGGACGGTCTTGCAGATCTCCTGCTGTTCATTCTTGACTATGCAGTTTATAAAAAGACTGGCGGTGCACATCTATATCGCAATCACGACGATCTGTGGTTCTGGGGCCAGCCCGAGCAATGTGCGGTAGCCTGGCAAACCATTCGTGAGTTCACAGAGGTCATGGGCCTGCAGCTCAACAAGGACAAGACGGCTTTCGCGCATGCGATCGACAAGTCCAATTCGCGCTTCAAGCCTGCTGTTGACTTTGACGCGTCTCTACTTCCCACCGGCAAGGTCAAATGGGGATTCCTCGTTTTTGAAGAAGACAAGTGGCAGTGGGTTGCGAACAAGCCCGTCATCGAGAAGCACATGGAAGAGCTGCGATTTCAGCTCAGGCCACGGACCTCTGTTATGGGGCACATTCAGGCTTATAATGCATATATGAAGAATTTCCTCCCGAGCAACTTAGGGCAGGTTCTTGTCGGGCTCGGCGACAACCATCCAGCCACGGTCCTAGAAGCTCTACGGCATGCACAGCGACACCTCTACGCTGGTGACGGCAAAGACGTATCCTCTAGCAATGCTGCTAGCCATATTCGGGCCATCATCGAGAGGCGATTTGAGGGGAAGGCGGAAAAACACGAAATTCCGGATTGTTTTCTATATCTGGATGTCGAACATGGTGGTCTTGGCTTAGCCAATCCGGCGCCAGCGGTTGCGCAGTTTGTTCCGCTGTCGCAGAAGAAGTCCGATGATGAACCCTTGGTGCTGCCACCTATGGCGGCGGCGCTAAAGAAGTTGAATGAAGATATTTCGGATGAATATCGGCGTGATGAGAACGCTTTCGTAGAAAAGTTGAGCAAGAAACATCTTGGACACATGATGGCGTGCAGTACAGCCGCCGACACCACAGACTTGGAAGGAATGTCCGACTCGGATAGCGACGATGCGGCAAATGGCGAGAACCTGCAAAATCGAGCTCCGTTCATGTCTTTCAGCGAGTACATGGGCGCCAGTGAGCTGTGCAGCGGTGCGATGGCTAGATTGTACTCAGAGCTGCTGAACGCGCCTCAACAAGAGAGCTTTGAGGAACGCGCCCTTTACAGCAAGAATTGGGCCGCGGCCATGTTCTCGGACGAGCTAGAGGAGCTCTTTGGAGGGTTCATAGGCGAGACGGAGTATTTGCCTTTGGGCTTGTATCGTACGTTGGCAGAGGAACGGGTTCGCTGGACCGGCTGAGTTGTTGGTGGACTTGTTCAAGACGCGAGACCAATTACAGAAGACGTCCCTTCTTTCGGACGTTTTGTGTCCAATCATTCTGAAACCGACTTTTTGACGTTTGTCCATCGCTCACTTACGTATGTTCCGAGAGAGACAGTACATAATGTTCACTGCGTTTCAAGGTTCCAACGCAGGCAACTTTATTTATTAAACCTTGAGTCACAAGACACATAAATCTAACCCTAGATGCACGTCATGAAGATTATTTATTTCGCTTCAGTGTTGCCGTTGAGTCTATCTATACATGTACCGTAAATACCTCCCCTCACCCATGCCTACCCTAGACCTTAGCGACCGCCTCGTTAGCGACCTTACTAAAAGCTCTCGCTTTCCTTTCAGCAATTCACGAGCGCCACTGCCAATTTGAATAAGATAATACCTACCATAGCCCTTCTCACCGCCAATAGAAAGCCGATGGTATCCGGGTTGCACGTTGATCGGAGACCTAGAGACTACCAAGCACGTTGTTTGCTTCCGCGACCGAGATCCCGCGCAGATGTCACCACGACTCATGCTCTTCACCGGCGCACCGCCGTCGTCATCGCTCTCACCGGAATCCTGCACCATCCAGGCGTTCACGCCAGACTTCCTCCCTTTCCTCGAGCCGCACGACGCCCTGCCACCGGGCAGCCGCTCCCACACCACCCCGGCCCCCGCGGGGATCCCGCCGTGGCGCTCGATGCCGCTGCGCAAGAAGCCGCCGCCCAGCGGCCCCACCCCGCGCGACAGGGACCGCTTCTTCCCCGGCGCGCTCTCCCTATCCGCCAGCGACGCCGCCGTCGACGACGAGCAGGACGAGGTATCGCTCCTCGAGTTCTGCGAGCACTCGCTCGCCCTCCGCGACCACCACCCGGACGAGGCCTCCGCGACCACCACCACCACCACCTCCTCCTCCCATGCCACGTCGCCGTCCCCGGCCGCGCCGCCCGCGCCGCCGAGCCTGCTCCCCGCCGGCGCGCACCTGTCCGACCTGGAGGACGTGCCGTGCGCCGCGCGCGTGACGTCGCTGCTCCCGCAGACGGTGACGCTGAACCTCATCGTGGGTGTACTCTCGGTGTCGCCGGCGCGGACCGTCGTCGTCGCCGGCGCGCGGCACCGCGGCGGCGGGAACCGCGCGGTCTCGCTCGTCGAGGTGCTCGTCGGGGACGACACGAGGTCCGGCTTCGCCGTGACGTTCTGGCTGGACGGCGGCGAGGGCGGGGGCCGGCGGGCGCCGCTGAGGAGGCGGGACGTGGTGCTGCTGCGCAACGTGGCGCTGCGCGCGTACGCGGGCAGGGTGCACGGGCAGAGCCTGCGGAGGGGCCTGACGAGAGTGCATCTGCTGTGGAGGGCCGGCTCGGGGGGGCTGGCGGGGGAGGGGGCGCAGGTGGCGAAGACGAGGAGGGTGAGGGACTGGGTGATGGAGTTTGTGGGCGCGGATCCGGCGGAGGCGGGGACGAGGCGGGAGCAGCATGTGTGGGATAGACCGCCGGAGGATTCGCAGTGAAGGGTTTGGGAGTCTCGGGGCGACGCTCTGTGAGCGCTTGATTAGATCGGATTAATGTGTTATTTTCTTTCTAGCTTGAGGCGTGTCTATTTGGCCTGTCTATGTGAATTCGGGGGAGGTGAGATTATGTACAGCGAGTATATTATACATCTAACCCGAAGCATCGTGATATCAAAAGTATTGTGTGCGGATGGATGTCCAACATGGGCGCCACGGGACGACGCTGAGAGAACAAGGAAAACGCCGTTTCTATGGTGTTTTGCTTTCTGTTTGAGCAGCAGTCGCTTCGGTATCGGAGCTGGGCACAACTTGGGTCTTGACAGACTTCTTCTCCAAAGCGAGAACAGAAAAGAAGGCGCAGATGGCGCAAGCTAAGGAGATGTAGTACGTGTTGCGTAGGCCCCTCATGTAGGCGCTGAGCACGGCGGGAATGGCATCCTCGCGGTGCATCCTGGTGAGTATGTTTCTGGTCTCGGAGGCGCCGCTGTTGATGAATATGCGGGGGTCCGGAAGACCGAGATCGGCCTCTTGAATGCCGGCGATCAGGCCGTTTTGGAAGACGGTCTGGCTGACGGCGATGAAGATGGCACCGCCGAGGGACTGGAAGAACTGGACGCAGGCGGTGCCGACGGGGACCCACTCGGAGGGCAGGACGGTCTGCACGACGATGGGACCGATCTGGAAGCCGGCGCCGATGCCGAGACCGGTGAGGACCTGGTAGCCGAACCACTGGCGGAGCGGGGTGTGGACGTCAAAGGTGGTGATGAGACCGGAGCCGACGCAGAAGAGGACCATGCAGGGGATGATGACGTAGTTGTAGACGCCGAAGCGAGAGACGAGGCCGCCGGCGACGACGGAGCAGATGACGGTGGCGAGGAGGAGGGGCAGGATCTGGATGCCGGCGCGGACGGCACTGACACCCTGAATGGCCTGGAAGTAGAGAGCTGGTGGAGGGTGGATCGTGAGCGATGGGATGCCAAGAGTAGGACATTTCAGCAAGGTTCTCGGTGAGCGACTTACAAAGGTAGTAGATGAGGGGAAAGAAGCCGGCGCCGAAGAAGAAGCAAAAAGCCATCGAGGCGACGACACTGCGATTCTTGAACAGCAAGGGCGGAAACGTGCTGCGGTCGCCGCGCCACCACTGGACGCCGATGAAAAGGACGAGCAGAAGACCTGCGCCGACAAAGAGACCGATGATGCGCGAGCTGTTCCAGGCGTAGTCGGCGCCGCCCCATTGCAGCGGGAGGAGCAGGCAGATGACGGCGGGGATGAAGACGGCGGTGCCGATGAGGTCGACTTGGAGGATGCGCTCGATTCGCGAGGACCGGGCGGCTACGGTACGGGGAATGTGGACAACCCACATGACAATGGCCATGGCGAGGCCGCCGACGGGAAGGTTGATGTAGAAGCACCATCGCCAGGTGACGTTTTGGGTAAAGGCTCCGCCGAGGAGAGGGCCGGCGACGGAGGCGATTCCCCACATGCCGCCGATGAGGCCAAAGGCGAGAGGGCGTTTTGCGAGGGGGACTGGATGCGGAGGTCACGATTAGACGGGTGAAGTGTTTTGAAGGATAGGAAAGGCAGAGAGGGACGTACGGGTAAAAGACACAATGACGATGGCACCGGAAAACAGGCCAGCCGTGCCCATGCCGGCAATGGCACGACCGACGATGAAGGCCACCGAGGTGGGAGCAACGGCACAGAGCAGACTGCCAATCTCAAAGACAAAGATGGCGGAGAGAAAGGTCCACTTGACGCTGAAGAGGCGGTATATGACGCCGTAAACGGGCTGGAGGCACGTCGAGGTGAGGAGGTACGCGGATCCATACCAGCCCTGTCGAGGTCAGCGGATTGAAGGCGAGTCAAGGGGAGAAGGGGGGAAAGGGGCGGGGGGATGCATACAATGTCCTTTGTGCTGTTGAACTGTCCGGTGATGGCGCCGAGGGCCGGAGCGATGATGGTCTGGTCGAGGGCGACGAGGAAGATGGAGATGCAGAGGGCGAAGAGCGTGAGGAAGACCTTGAGCGTGCCGGGATACCCCTGCTGCGGTTCTCCTTCTTGGACCCGGGCCTGCTGCAGGCGATCGTTGCCCTCGACGACATCGTGCGAGTCCTTTTCCGGCACGTCTTGCAGGCTCTCTGCGGGCGTTGGCGGTTTGTGGTCCTCTGCGGACGCGGCCATCTTGTGCGAGGGGGGTGGTGGTGGTGGTGGCGTCGTCGAGAAGTAACGTGTATGCGTAGGCTTTTATATGATATATGTATGTATATATATAGAGAGAGAGAGAGTTGAGAGGGGCTCGTTAGGTGCGCAAGTAGATGCAGGCTTTCGAGCAAACGCAAGCGAGGTCGACGTTACAAAGCGGTCGTTTGCATCGAGGCTTTGAAGAAGGGATGTATGTAGATGTGGTATCAGATTATACAGTCGAGCAGGGTATGATACATGGAAAAGAGAAGAAAAGGTACAAAGCAGTCATCGGGGTAATAGAATGAGCACGAGGGGGCGGCGATGGAGAAGGCAAACTCCGTCAGCTCTCTCTCGCGTGCAGTAAAAACACTCGCGTTTTGCCGAATCGAAGCCCGCCGCGGGGGAAAAAGGAAGTCGTCGTATGGATCGGAGCAACAAAAAAAAAAGATGGCCAATGCTGGTAGGGAATCTTCTCGGGAGCGTCTCGGTGCCGAAGACCAAAGAAAAAATACTAATTTCTATACCTTTTTTTTCTTCGGGGTTGACTACAGAGCAAAAAAAAAAAACCATGAAGCTTATCATGAAAAAAAAAAAGCATGTACTATGGAATCGGCCGAAACCCCAAAAAACGCAGGGCAGCCAGTAGTGAGTAGTCTAGTACAGTGGCGCCGTATGATTAGCACCACCGGCCGCGTCATAGAAGACAATGGCTGCAAATGACTGTTTTCTCTTTTATTTCTTTTCCTTGCCATTTCATCGACTCATTAAAAACAGTCTTGTTTTTGATTTCTTCTCCTCTGACTCACGGTCCTCCTTAAAATCCGCAGCGGAGCATGGTTTGTGTACGCTGGCAGGGGTCCACCCTACCCGTAACATGTATGATATCCCGCTATTCATGTCGCCAAGCAGCACGACTTTATCTGATTCCATCAGTGTGGGTATTTTCCTGGTTGTATTTCCTACTCCTCCTGCAAGATAGATTGGCGAGTCACGAATTAATCCTTCCCCTCCTCCCTCTACGATGCTGGTGGAGAGTCATCGTTGCGCTTTCGCCTCTCCCTCCTTTTTTTCCCCATTCGGCCCAAGATCGTAAATCCGCATTGCGCAATACAATAATTGTAGGCTAGCCGGTCAGCTGAAACAAAAGCATTCACGTTTTTTTTTTATTAGCAGAGCAACGGTCTCAGTCCAATGACTCTTATGCCCATGCTAGTGATGGAGCAAGCCTGGGAGCGAAGCGCTCTTATGTAATCTACGCCAACACAGTCGTATCTCGTTCACCACCAACATGCAGTAACAGTAGGGTATGTATGCCTGTATAGCCTTTTGTAGAGCTCGATTCCCCCCAGTTCTTCTGCTTCTCTTGTTTTTTTTTTTGTCTTTCTTTGAGGCGAAGTCTCTTCTACTGCTTATATATATATACCACACATACCAACAAAAATGAATTAACAAAGTCCCCCGACGACAAGCTTTTTCATCCACCTCCCTAGCATGCAGCTAAATATGCCGCCTGATCCGCACCGCTTTCAGCTCCTCTCACAAGGCTGACCGGCGGCCCCCACTATCGCCACCTGCCCGCTTCCGCGCCGCCAGCAGTCCCTTGCAGCACGACCAACAGCAAGCTGACAGAGCGCGAATCAAAGCTTCATTCTTCTTCCATTCGAGACGCCACTTCCGCTATTTCTTCTTCATTATTTTATGCAAAGTATTCATATCGCCTATTTTCTTCTTCCCTCTTTAGTACATTGTGTATATTTGCTACGTGTCTGGCCGTCTAGCTATCCTTATCCCCCAGCTCAGGCACCCACACAAGCAGACCGTCCTTGTCAATCTTCATCCCCTCCGTCGGAATCACCCGCAGCACCTTCTGGAAGTACTTGTCCCGCACCACCAGCCCGGGCCGGATATACTCCCCCCGCTTCAGTGGCAGCAGCCGATACGTCGTTGTCCTTCGCGACATGGGTAGCATGTGCAGCGTCGTCTGCTTCGCCCCCGAGAATGCAAACTCGTCGCTCGGGTCCATCGTCAAGCCAAACGTCAGCAGATGATTCGACGGGTTCTCGATCGTAATGTCTAGCTGCATCGTGCTCGTCTCATCTGCCTGTCCATGCAGCACCGTCGCCAGCACTCGCGGCTCGGCCCCCAAGACCAGATACCGTCCAACCGGCATCGTCGACGTATTCGCCGCGCTGTCTGCGGCAGAGTCCTCTCGCCGCCAGTGAATTTTGAATGCAAGATCCAGTGACACGGAACCCCGGTCTTCAAGATGCAGTTTTTGCACCTCCAACTCGAATTGCGCATCGTGCATGCTCTTTGGCTCAACCAGAACCCCATCATCAGCTTCCGCTGTGAGCGGGAGCTTGGCGATCGTGCAGCGCGCTTCGCCAGTGCTAGCTGTCACCTCCAATTCTGTATTGGTCACTCGCACATCCTCTTGCGCAAACGATGCATAATGCGACAGCAAGCACCACCGCTGGACGAGTCCGATTGGTCGTCTCCGGCTTGCGTCTTCCTCGTCCACTGCACCGATTCCCTCGGCGTCAAATAAGCTTGGCCATGGAGTCGGATGCAGCCTCGGCACTAAATCGTAATTTGCTTCAAAAGCGTTGACCAAGTTTATCTCGAATGGCAATGTTTGAATGATCGGCGTCGTCGGGTCAGCTTCTAGGTGATATGTTGCCTTGACTGTCAGCTCATAGGCCGTCGGACTCTCAATTGAGTCGATCACAAGTGTCACTTCTTGTGCTGCTGAGCTATCGATTCTACCCAAGCTGATCCCGGTCAAATGGGCCTCCCCATCAGCCTCGGCCTCAGTCGAATGGTCGCTGTCTCCCACAGTCAAGCGAAGTATAGGAACAATCTTGCCGCGTACGCAAATATCAAGCTTGACGGTGGCAGCCTCATCCTCTTCATTCTGAAGTGTAATAGGCAAAATAATAGCCTCATTCGTATAGTGCTGCCTCGATACCTGCGCCGACTGAATGTTAAGTTTTGGAGGGCGAGGCTTGACGTGCAATATCCTCGATTCTGCTCGAATTTGCCGTGCTTTCCGCGAGCCGTGCTCAAACCAGCCAACGGCAGGGTCGGTTTCCTTATACGTCAACGCGGAGCTCAGGCTGAAGGATCTTGTCTCCATGTTGAGTATCACAGACAGAGGCTCTACCTCGCCAGACTCACGCAACGGAATCGTCATTTCAATCACCAGTCTCTGTCCTGCTTCTAGAATCAAATCACACAGGCCGCGCAGATTGCTCGGCAAGTCGTCGTTCGCATCGTCACTGAATTCTTCCTTCAGAGCTACTTGACGTAAACGTGCACCAGTCAACGCAGGTCTCTCCGAGGACGGAGCATGTTCCAGAGTTATGGGCCTCAAACAGCTGCCAAACTCAGCCCGCACGCTGGACAGGGTGACGGGCGGTGATCCGACCATTGCGTTAGAAACTAGAGAAAGCTGAGCCTTGCACGATTCACCTGCCTGGCCTTCTCTGCTCTTGAAAGTAAATGAGCTTGAGACAAAGCTTGGCGCAGACGCACTCGTCATATTCACGTGTGGCTTTTGCTCCAGCGTCATGCCATCAAGGCTCTTGTCCAAGTCGTAATGCCAGTGGGGGCGTTTTGCGTACTCTGAATGCGTGAGCAGAGTGCACGTATAGAAAGACGTAGCGATGACTTACTCCGGTCCAGTAGCTCCCAATCAATAGCAACGACAAGTTCACCCCGGCCAGCTGCGACAGCTGCTCGCCGCATTAGCCAGCACAATTCTTCTAGAATGTCATCCCAGCTTTCGCTGCGGAAAGCGGCATCCTCCCACAGAGGTCGCAGCATTGCTAGCACATCTTGCCAGGCCTCAAGCTTCGACATCTCCCGAGCACATTCTAGAGACAGTTCTGCCGCCATGCGAAACTGCTTGCGTGCTTGAAACTGCGTGCGTGCTGCAATCAAGCAGTCAATAATGAGTTGTGCGTGTTTCACTCCGTCGCCTTCCATCGAGTTTTCCTCGTACGGCGGCGGACACAAGTACGTGTCGTAGTGATGCGAGCTGTTGGCACTTGTTCGGGTCGGCGGCACGCGATCCTCGTCAGGGATCATCGAGGCAAAGGTCCGTCTCGCTCCGATATGGCGGGCGGCGATGCGATACCAGTACCCAGTGTGGTGCAGAAGTTCCCACGGCTGGAGTCGTTCCCCCAGCACAGCCTTCTCGGGCTGTAGGTATAGATTTGTCGTAGAAACCGCCAAGTCAGGTAGGTCGACCTTTTCTATGAGCTGTGCCATGACCATTGCCCAGCGAGCCTCCCAGGCCTGCCACCCGTAGGTATTCGTGCCGCAGCCCCGCCTATCGACGAAATCTCCGATGCGGTCCCGATGTGCTTGCCATCGCCGCACCGCCAGGCTCGGCTGGCTCATCCACAGATGCAGCCGCAAACACCGTATCGAAATGATGTCGGCGAGGAGACGGGCATCATTCCAGCGTTTGCTCCAGCTTGGTATCATTTCCATAACATCCGGCCCCAAAAGTATCTCATACGTTTGCTCAAATGACCTGATCGCGGGATCCGACTCTTGGCGGAACTCAGAGAAAATGGCAGTTTTGAAATCATATCGCAGGTTCCAGTCCGGCAACGTTAATGTCTGCGAAGTACCCGACGTCGGCGGCACCGTTGGCTGCGGTGCTAGCCCCCGCGATCTTTTCTTTCGTGCATGACGGCCAAGATCTCTATAGTATTCAATCGCGATTCCATACAGTGTCGCGAGAATATTGTCCGCAACGTTTTTCAGATCATCTAGTGAGTCTTGGGGGTGGATATAGAACATGGCTTTTGGATCCATGCCTGTGCCCCTCCTTATGCCCTCTAATCGATCAGAAATCTGGTCGGTGATTGAAGGCGAGCTCCCATCACCTATGCGCTGCACAAAGATAATGGCCAGTCGCGTCTTGTAACCGCCCTCCGCCAGTGCCGTCTTGACTCGGTTTATATCCGTCCTGAGAAGCCCATCCTGCTGTGCTGCGTCGGCCATGTCGTTCGTCAAGCTGTAGCAGCAGGCAAAAACGCTGGGCACCAGCTCCTGGTGCTTCTCTATCCACTGCGCATCAATCAGGCCATCGGGGTAGAGTGACGACTCGGGGCTGAGCGGCGAGAAAGGCGAGTGCAGTATAGCGTTCGAAAGCTCGACATCCTGCGGCAGCGTCGCGCGCTTCGAGGGCAGCGCATACGTCTGGGATTCTGTCAGGCCGTTGAGCGGCAAAGAAGAGATGCAGTAGCTCCACTCACACGTCCGACCGTCTTGATCCGAAGTCGATAGGGCTCGTCTCTCGATACCGCAGTCCACGACCGCCCATCTCGGTCTACACTCGCAAAGTAGCCACCCAGGGTCTCTGCCTCCTCACTATCTAGCGGTGGTAGATCGGACCGCAGAACTGTGGGATGTCCACGAGCGGGCGCTTCCAGCTCGGCTTGCGCGTGCTGAGAGCTCAACCCAGAGAAAATGACGAGAGGTACATTGTGGTCGAGGCTACCCAAGGGGTACCCGTCCATCTTCTACGATTTCGAGATCTACCGGTAGAGTGCTTCGGGTGCATCAATGGCGTCGCTAGCACTGGTTCCAGCAGTTAGCCACCTGCATGTGCCTCGCCCATACGATTACCAGAGAGTATCTGTAGCTACCTTGTGGTGTGCCATTCCCGGCGACGGTTGCCAAATTACCCAAGACCGGTCAATCTATTCTCCCAAGTACCAGAGAACTTGACCTCACGAGATTAATCAATACATTGCGCGCCGCAGAATCCCCATAACCTTTGACATCATGTAGCGATATAGCCATGCATGTTGAGGGCAAGTGGGTCGTGGAGTTGGGCTCTCGGGGCCGGAATAATGCGCCCTGCCGGGACCGGGAATGGCCTCAGTAAATTGTCCATCCAACTTGACCTAAGTATGCGCGCGACGGACCCTGCAAGACTACATTTCCACCCAACGATCACGATATACCCGCGCCACGAGTAGCTGTCACACCCGTAGTCGCTGATCAACATCCGGCCGGCATTCCATCAAAGACACACCCTACGACGCAATGAGGCCGACGAGTGCCCTGTGCCGTGTCGGGCAGTACCGCCACCTCAAGCTGACCACCAAGGACGTCGGCAAGGGCTTCTACAAGGGAAACCGCACCGGCTCGATGGGTCGTCACACGAAGCACGGTGGCTACATTGTGGAGTGGAACAAGGTGCGCACATATGCGGTGCCAGAGGGCCTCAAAGACTTCAAGGTACGCGATCTGCCACAATTACTCGGCACGAAGTCCACGTGCCGCAAATACCACCGCTAACAAGATACCGCGACGCAGCTTACACCGTTTGTGAGTCGACAAGTATATGCCGAGCGCGGTGACTACAAGGGGCTAGAAAAGGGACCGGGGGACCCGTACTTTTACGTCGAGCAGTGGAAGCGATACAACGGCGTCGACTGAGGCCGGAGATGCGATGCGAAAAACGAAATGTATTTTTATAGCGACGGCGACGAGACGTCTGAACGCATGCAGCCGGTCGAGGACTGCATACGCCATATATATCCCTCGATTGTACACCATTTATTACTTGAGTCGACATTTTCGATAGTGGAGTTGCAACCCTCGATGTCAATTACACACACACACACACACACACAACCAAAATAAAGAATAGATACTCGAGACACTATTGATTGGTATATCGCTGAAAAAAAAAAGCTCAGACAAATGAAAGCAATTTTAAACCAAATATTATCCGTATAATCAGGCCATCGTGTTGGCAGCCTACAACTCTATATAACGGCCCCGTTCTGCGTCGTTGATAATGGCAACTTGTCATCTCTAGTAGTTTCCTGGCTCGCAGAGACCTCGGTGCCGTCAACCGTCACGGAGGGCACCGGCAGTTGCTGGCTAGCTTCCTGGTTGGGAGTCACAGCCGAAGTCAAGGTGAGCATGCTGGCAGTATCCGCGTCTTTGTTCAAACTGAACGGCATTGCTAGGCCCTTGATAAAGGGCCGCTTACCAGCAACGCCAGTTTCAGGCACATAGTTCGAGCTCAAGAGTCCGGGCTGCGCCGCTTCCTTCTCTTGTCGCTTGTGAAGCAGCTGTGCCACAGGCGTGTCTTCGTCGACGCCATCTTGTTCGGTTTGCCGCTCGTCTACAACGGTTCTGCGACGAGATCGACTTCTACTTGTCACATCTGGAGAGCTTGGGCCAAGACCGGTCGGCTCGCTTTCCTTGTCTCGGTGGGAGATACGGCCGCCAGCATCTTCCGCGACAATGTCGACTTGCGGCTTTTCATCAGCCTGCTTTTCTCTTTCGATTGTATCCTCGTCATGTTTGGAGCCCCATAACGACCATAGCGATAGCGCGAAGCTTCGCTTCTTCTTTGTCTCGGCCATGTGAGACTCAAGCTTGCGCCTGCCAGCCAAAGCCGCTGGTGGTG
Organism: Niveomyces coronatus; assembly: GCA_018831755.1. Lineage (NCBI taxonomy): Eukaryota > Fungi > Ascomycota > Sordariomycetes > Hypocreales > Cordycipitaceae > Niveomyces > Niveomyces coronatus. The sequence continues at coordinate 16,916 of JAFEME010000204.1, read as the reverse complement.
GGTGCTCCCCGGGCCCAAAGTCTTGGTAACCAGTCGCAAGATCACTAACGAGTCTCTTGTGCAGTTTGGTCTTCACGCTGGCATATCTCTCATCGTAGGACTGCCTGGTAGCGAGCCATTTCTTAGCTGTGCTGGCTTTGAAAACTCCAACGTCGGTCGGTTCGATGTTGCATCCTTGAAGATCTTTTTCAAGATCAAGCGGGAGCGTAACGCCGTGACGAGTGACGCGCTGCCTGATCATATGGTTTTTGAATGGGGGAAGAGGGTCACCAGCCTTTCCGACATGCCCCGGAGCAGGATCGATACCGTCCTGTGTCTTTGGTGTCGCGTCCTCTGTCGCGTCCGCGCGGGAGCCAGAGTCGGAGGAGGAGATGATGGAAATCTGATCATCATCCATGATTTCGATGCCGCGATTCTGCGCCCGTGCTAGTAGCCAAGCTCCGAATTGCGCGACGGACCTGTACATGTGTTTCGCAGGTCGGGTGAAACTCAGGGTCGGCGCTACGTGGCACAGGTCATCCCAGACCTGGAGCTGCACGTCGGTGGGCTTGAACTTGGCTAGATGTTGCTTATCTCTTTCGGAGAGCTTCTCTACCATGGGGGCATACTTCTGGGGATTAGCGCATTTGTGTGCCATGTAGATTTGCTCGTCTCGCAGAATCTCGCCTCCGCCGACCATGACGAGAATCGGTGGCAGTCCGCCGAGAGTGGTCTGAAGCACAGGGCTGACGAGAGGGTGAGTCAAGAGTGCGTTCGTAGCGTACATCTGGTGCTTGTTAGTAGGGATGCTGGATAGAGAGAGGGAAGAATTCCGACAGACACACCTGAATCTGGTCCTTGATGACGACCCTTTCTCCGTCAATGTCAATGTCTATATACTGCCTCTCATCCGGTGTGTGAACAAACTCGGTAGCAGTCTCGGCCTTTTCGTCCTTGCTCTCAGCGAGGCCGCTTCTCGAACGTTTCAACTGCTGCGCCTCGCGCTTGACCTTGGCAATGTCATCGTCGTTGGGAGGGGGCCACGCTTTGGAGGGTCGGTGATGGAAGCCGTTAGGAGGAATGTAGTCTAGCGGCGCCTCGCCAGCAAGGCTTTTGAACGAGTGAGTCAAGTCCACCCACGGGCTGAGGAGAATTGCGCCAGCCGGGAGCGGTAAGCCCTGATTCCGCAGAATGCAGAGGACGGCCATGGCCATGCCGCCACCGGCCGAGTCGCCAGCTAGAATGATTGTGCTGGGATCCTGCGACGAGAGCAAGTGCAGATACGCTGCGAGACAGTCTTGAAGACCGCAGGGAAAGGGAAATTGGGGAGCGAGGCGATACCTAGGGGCAAGTACCCTAGCCTTGAGCTTGCGCGCATGACGCTGCATCTGATAGCGATGCTCGTCAACGCTGCCAAAGAAATAGCCTCCTCCGTGGAAATAGAGAATGACGCGATGGCCGGGATCATTGTTCCTTTTTCTTTCATTTGCATGGGCGCGCATCTCAATCCATTCTGCCTCGAGCGGCTTCTTTGGCCTTCGCCATTGCCACCACTTGCTTCCGCCGACGAGCGCCCGGCCATCTGGACCAAGTTCCTCGTTTATAAGGTCGGCCGATGTCGAGAGATGTTCCTCCAGGATCTTGACATTCTCCGTCTTGACCCATTGTGGCGTAGGAACCCACTGAGCAGTAAATGCCTGCAGGTCCTCTACAGTATGATGGGATGCATGTTTGAGAAACGCGCCGACGAGGCGCAGACCTTCGTCGTACGAAAGGTGCGCGGTAGGTTTCTCTCTGAGGGGTTCTCGGTTCAGGTACTTGAACGAATGACCCGGGAGTCCTAGTCAGCAACAGGAAGTGTACGGCGAAGGCAAATCGACAGTTGTCCCAGGAGACGCGCAGCCAGTCGGCCCAAAGGAGAAAGCTGCGTGAAGCAAATGACGGCGACTTATGGCCCGGGCAATTGACGTGTCACGGGGCAAGACTTACATGCGAAAATAATGTCGAAACAACTGTTGGTGTCACGGCGAGCGAGACGGAGGTTGTACTAAGCTTGGTCATTGTTGCGACTGTTTACCATGACTTGTACGAGGGCGGGATGCAGAATGTTGTTCTTGCTGAGGAAGCCTGGCGATGTCATTTCAGCGCGCGCCACTGGGAGTTTTAGCGACATCGAGGACGGTACAGGGGTTTCCCCCAAAGAGGTACTGCCCATGTACAATGCATCCTGTTGTGCCGCGGCCTCTTGTACATACAGCATACAGAATGTACAGGAGTAGTACATGATTACCAGATCATGCGGCCACTACTAAACACATCATGGATATTGAATAGGGGACTAGTCTGGTGGCTAGTCCACTATTAATTACAGCACGCTGGTGCCGGTAAAGTCACAAAGGGAAATGCGGATGATGTCATGTCCATTACTGCCGAAGACAATAAGACAAAGGCACCACGACCGACAACAGCTGGCAACTTGCAAAATATCTAACAAGAGTATGTACTGTACTTCATTTATGATATTGCGTTTGGGTTTTCCAGTCCATTAGTGGGTCGTTTTTGTTCCTCATGCAAAACCACTATGGCTTATATAACAATTCCTACTAGCTAGTAGCTACTATTTACACCCATCAGCTCAATTGAATGATTAGAGGTTCCAATGTAGCCATAAGTCAACAGATATTATTGAATTTTTCATAACCAGTCGCATCCCTCCATTCAGAGAAACTCAAAATCCCGTTAGCCTTGACAGAATCGCCAGTGCATGTCAAGGGACCGTCCTCAATCGCACAGAAGCATGCATCAACAACTAGCACGTACAGGGATATATATATATATATATATATATATACATATTTATTTATACAGTTCCGTCAAAGCCTTTGTACACCGATGTCAGGGCCACGGCCTCTGTACGCGGACAACAGGAGCATGGAATGCTCCCCTTGTCTCTGGAAGTACTATGGACGGGCTGGAAGCACAAGTACCAAACTTATTGAATACTTGTCTGATCCGAAGCGAGGTCGAAGACACTAGGCATCGGCTACGCACTTATCTTACACGATTCTGTTCACTTATATTGGAGAGGAGGGGAGCACCTACATTGATATGACTATATCAATTAAAATCACAAGCTGACGGGGATACAAGAATTTGCAATGGTGTAATTGGACTCTTTTTCGCGACATCTGTGTAATAACAGCCGTCTTCGAATTAGGCATGGCCGATCAATCGCCAATAGATCATGGCGAGTTTATTACCAATTTACCACTTATAACAATTGCGGAGAGCAACGCTCCACATGCGCCTTGGTGAGCCCCTCCATGAACCCCGCCGAAAAAAAAAGTGCGAAAACGACCAAAAAGAAAAGAAAAAAGGAATCGAGGAGACGGGATAGAGCAACGTCGCTTCAGAACGTGAATTCCCTTTACTCCCACTCCCACATATTCTATACTCTCCGAACCATGGCATCTACTTCACAGCTTTCACCTGCCTGTAAGTCGACCTCCGCCGCCGACCCAAGAATTTTCATTCCAGCCCGCAAGGCATCACAGCTAAACCCCCCCTCCTACCTCACACCTACTCGATTCGCTAACCAATCCCGCCGCCGCAGCCACGCGCCAGCACAACTTCGAGCAGGCCGTCGCCTACGCCCTTCACCTCTGGCCGGCCCTCGCGCTCTCCGTCGCCAACGGCTGGGGCGGGCCCGACTCCTCCGACAAGCGCGACTGGTTCGCCGGCGCCATCGTCGACCTCTTCCCCGAGTTCGCCGACGGTGACGGCGACGCCGCGAGGGCGGCGGAGGCGGCGTCGTCCGCGGAAGAGGCGGACCTCGAGGACGTCGAGACGGTGCTGCTGCAGGTCATGGTGGACGAGTTCGAGGTCAACGTCGACGACGACTCGGCCCTCGAGGTCGCCCAGCAGATCGTGCGCGCCCGCGCCCAGTGCGCCGTGGGGCAGTACGACGAGACCAACGCGCTGGCCGCGCGCTTCGTCAGGTCGAGGGGCGGCGGCGGCGGCAAGGTCGGGCAGATGTTCCGGAAGGCCGAGGATCCGGACCAGGACACCGACGGCGACGACAGCGACAGCGATGGCGAAGATGGCGATGATGTGGATATGGGGGACGCGCCCCCGTCGTCGGCGCCAAGGGAAAAGCCCGCCCCGGAAGTTGATGAGGATGGCTTCACCATGGTCACCAAAAAGAAGCGGTAGACGAGCACCGTTCCCTGTTTTCTTCCCTGGGGGTTTGATTACCCTGACTGGCTTACGGGACTACTGAGCCTACTGCACCAGCATACCGATGTAAGAACAGGGCTTCGAACTAGTGATACCCAATGCGTAAATACAGAATTAGCAACTAAAGGCCGAGGTATGGATGACTGCGGGCAGAGCTGAAAAGACACCGAAACGCCGAGAAAACAAGATACTCCTCCCTGCGACTACAAACGAGCAGGGACGACATGGCCACAAATTAACCCTCTCGCTTGCCAATTCAACGGTACACGGTCTTCTCCATCACTCCCAGTCATCGTCGCTCTCTTCGTCCTTCTTTGAGCCTTTCGTGCTGCTCGCAGCCTGGCTTGGCAGCCCAGAGGCACCGCCCACCACGTCATAGCTAGCCTCACTATCGGGCTGGGACTTTTCGTCGTTGGACTTGCGCTTCTCTTCGGGCTTGAGGAGGCTCTGGTTCTTGGGATTGATTGTGGTCGAGGACTCAACGGATGCGGGCTTCTTAGAAGGGGCCGTGGCGGGGGTCTCGTCGTCCGAGTCGTCGTCGTCCCAGCCTACATCGTCATCCGCAGCAGCAGCTGTAAGATTGACTCCAGTTAGCATCTTGAATCGAAATTTCGCGAGGCACTCGAAATAAATGTTTTCAGTAGCACGTGCCTTGTAGAAGCTCCTTGCGGCGAGACTCGGCGTCCTCGATTCCGCGGCGCAGAAAATAGTAGCGCTTCCAGAAGTCGGCATACGTGATATGATCGGGCACCAGCTTCTCCATGGTCGAGCGCAGCTCAGGATATTTCTCCAGGTCCGCAGCGATGTCGGCCGTCTTCTTCTCAATGTCAAAATTCGGCGCAAACTTGGCATACTCCGGGCCCTCGGGATCCTTGGAGAAGCTCTCCGCCGAGGTATGGATAACGTGCAGCTGGGCGTCGAACCGCGATGTATGTATGACACGCTTGCCGCTAGCATCTTGGCTCTCGAAGAGAACCGTATCGCCCTCCGTGCCTTCGGCGGGCGGTGCCACTCGGATGGCGTCGCGCAGAAAGTCGCGGACGTTGGTGCCGAACCGGAGCAGCGCCTCGTCGGCGGCGTCCTCGGCCTGCTGCAGATCCTTGAGTCGCTTGGCGGCCTCGGCTCTCAACTTCGTTAGGTACGTCTCGGCGTCCTGTCCGGCGCTCGTCGCGGTGGGCGTATCGGTATCGCCTCCGGCTGATCGGGCCGTCTGATCTCCTGCAGTGTTTATCGACATTCCGCGCGTACGGCTTATGATCGTTTCGCGCAAGTCAGCGAGTCCCTTGCTCGCGTCCTCACCGACTTCCGCCAGCTCTTTGGAGGCCTGGTTGTACACAGATTCACCCTATAACACATGCATTTAAAAAGGGGGACTTCAAGGCGCAGTAACGCTTCCACCAAAAGCATGTATTGTACCATCCGTCAGATCGGGCGTGTTTGCCTACCTGTTTCACCATGTTTCCAAAGAAGCCGCCAATCTTGGCGCCCCATGGGCTTGCGGAGAATGCCTTATACGCATCTTGGATGTCGTTGTTTAGAGTTGACGTCGACTCAGGCCCCTTCTGTCCCGGCTTGGGCGTGTCCCTTCGGAAGGCCTCCTCCTGTATGTGATCGTATGCCAAGTCCATGATTTTTCGATCCGAGCGCAGCCGTTCGCAACTCAGAGAAGGGCTAGTGTCTCACCGAGTTGGTGATTTAATAAAGTGGTGAGGAATGACAGCATTCAGCTTGAGCTAGGCGGTATAGCCCATTCTACTGAACAGCGCGAGCGGTGACCTTCCACGCATAACAGCTTGGCCGTGTGGGGTTTCAAGGCACGATCGAGCACAGGCCACTTGACCCAAGTAAAGCACGTGATACTTGCGCACTCGACGGATTGAATTCGTCTAGACTCCCGTCTATGCCTACCCTACGTATGAACTTGACCGGCGGCTGCTTGCGGTCAAGGGCGATTAAACAATAGTACTTGACGAGCATTAGGCGGAGAATGGCAATTCCCTTCTCGTATTCTGCCCACACTTCAGTGGCGATAGGAAGCGCTACGGCGACTGTCGTTCCGACCGGTGCATTCTTTTGAATTATTGCATAGGGGAAATCCCCTCACCAAACACTCCAAGTGCCTGCAGGTCCAGCCGGAAGGAAATTCAAGGTCCTCGACCGAAGTATAATGGTATTCATGCACGGATCTCCAACACTTGAATTATAGACGCAGGAAGAAAGCACACCCTAGGAAACCCGCACATGCGGCCATCATAGTTTCACACTTCGTAGCTATCAGCCAGTCCGGGTCAGCGTTGCTAATACCTTGACTGGCTTTGTGATGATATTTCCAGAGCTCTGCAGTCAATTGTCGCTGTGACAAGCAGCCAAGAAGCTCCAGGCTGTCAACGTCATCGGTCGGTCGTTTCGAGGCAATTGCAACATCGTCCATACATCGTGGAGCCACCCCAGGTCTTGCAACATATACCAGAGTAGCGTTAAAGGCAAAGGATTCTCTTCACAATCTTGCCTTTAAATGGCTCCGAATCGCAGCCTACAATTGATGAATATGGCACAACATGGCAAACGTGGATCTGGATGAAGTAGGCATGTAAGACTGTGATCGAGAAGTAGATGTAGCTTTGAAATTCTTCCGACTTCTAAGCCCCCATTATTTTTGACCAGGGTGCCAAGGTCTGCGTGTGCAATAAAATCCAGAACGGCCGATGGTCATGGTAATATCGGTTGAATGAGGGTTGGACCAGACAATCCATACCGGGCAACGCGCATGCGTCATGCAGAAAAACCTGTTTAGAAGCCTTAAGAGATTCCTTTGGAGGTGTGAGGACAGAGAGGGTGTGCCTATAATACGTTGTCCGTGGCACCCGCGTCGTCGTTTTTAGCAACAAAATCATGATGACGATGTTTTCAGTTTATCTTCTCGATCGCCGATCTGGCTGAAGAACGCTTTCAATACGTTGAGAATGGTTCGCGTGACCCCGCCGTGAGAGGACAATAGTGCCGGCCAACACTAACGATACTTCTGATGAAGCGCGCTAGTTAACAAAGCGGGATGTGAGAGGAGCTAGAGACGAGTGGATGATGGGATACAAGACGAAAATCACAAGCACATCAAAATAGACATGGACAACCGAAATTGGCCATGGCCTTCACTGCTGGGTTGATGATAGACATGTCCGTGGGGATTGGCATTTGGTGTGATTGTGGCTGGTGTTAGTAGGGGATAAGGCAGAGAGGTAAGTAACTGGGCCAGACGAAGGAAAGAGAAGAGAGTGGTTAAAAAGAAAGTCATGTCGTCATGATGGAGGGGCTGCTGTGGCTGGTCGGAAACAGCCGCACGCAGGAAGCCACTAACTAGTAGTAGGTAGCAATCAGTAAGACGCACCCATGCAATAGTGAATAGTAGGACCTAGAATTGCATTTGCTGTATGAGATAGAACGGTATGTACCTCGCAGTAGAAGGGAGGGGTAGCCTGCTCGATGGAGAGGCTGGCGACCACCCCTACGCCACACTTTGGAGGGGTAGCGGGCGGCGGGAGTGACGTAAAGGCCCTGGTAATTGTTGTACGTGCAGGCTGGTAATATCAACGCGGCCCTTTGACCTGCTTCGACTGACCGGCCAACAACCGCCAGCTAGTCCTCAAGGTATCGACCGGTGGATCTGAGCGCCTACGAGCCACACGCAATTCACCCGTGCAGGTGGCAGGGGGCGTGCAGGATGGGAATGGGAATTCAGGATACCCCGCCCATCGTAGCATTGTACCTGATTTGCAACCCGTAGTAGTAGAAGTCTATAAAACACCTTGATTTCCCCCCCTCCTCGGTTGTTTTCTTTTTCCTTCCTCACTACACACATCTACGAAAATCCTTTTTTTTTTATCACACACAAAGTCCTACCAATTCAGCTCATTTCCGAGTCCCCAAATTCGATCAACAATGGAGTCTGCCAAGCAAGCCGTTAACTACGTCGCTGAGACCGTCCAGGGTGCCGTCTCTGGCGCCAGCAAGGAGACCAACAAGGAGGTTGCCAAGGATAGTAACGCCAACGTCGGCACTCGGTACGTTGTTTATTACACTTGCATTGCCTTCGCGTCTGAGGGTGTATCGACAAGTTCGCCCTCCTGCTACATACCCTCCGTCAAGATAACAGATTTGGTCAGCCAGTTCTAACTCATTTGATAGCATCAGCGCTGCCAAGGATGCCCTCGGCGACAAGGTGGACCAGTCTGGTCACAACGCCAAGGCCGATGCCCACAAGGAGCTCGCGAAGAACTAAGGCAAACGGAGAGAATACAAGATGGCTTGGAGTAAGATGGCCCGCAGCCATGCTCTTGGGAAAAGCCAACGACTGTAATGGCTCAGGTTTTACGAAGATTAAGCGGCTATTAGACATGATATCCACATATGAATAAGAAAAAAAAAATGAAAAGTAATTTGACACATGTGCTACGGGATGACGCTGGACTATAATAAAGGGTTGACTATAGCAAGATTGAGAGAATATAGGGAATGCATCTACCATGGCGGCAACAGACAAAGCTGCGTGACGAATTGTAGATCTACGGTCAAGTCTTTAGCAGGCAGATAAGTTAGTATTAGTGCACTCGTAAATCGTGGGAATTCCGCATACGTATTCACAATAAGTTCTGATCAAGGTCAAAGCTAGCGGGCCGAGGCGGCTCTGTAGTAGTCGAATATTCCTGAGGCATCTGAACCTCGAACCTGTATAGAAGTCTATGCTAGAATAGGCATAGTGAAAGTCCTTCTAGAACAGGTCATGTCAACGGCATGACTCTTGGACAGCCCATGCGGTGAACCAAACAAAAGCGAATGCGACGTACACATATTGGCAGGGGGAAAGGCCTCGTCTCTCTTGTCCACGGTCCAACAGAGCATGTCGCCCTCACCAACCCAGTCGTAGCGCACCCACGACCATTGTCCATCCTCTTGGGGCTACAGCTACCACTAACGAAGCAAGACTGCAGCGGCTTTTCGAAGGAAAAGGGGGGCGGGGAGCGTCGGTGAAAGTAACGCAATGACGACAAAAACGATCGCACGCACCCTCATGAGTCGCCGGCCGTTCGCTGCAAAGCCCATTCTGAACACATGTCCCGCTAAGGCTGAAGCGCAACGCCTGTCCGCGCTCTCTACTCAAGTCTTTTTTTCCCGGTGAATAGAAGACATTCTAGCGCTGGCTCGAGGTCACGTTCGCCTAACGGTCTATGCGGCTCTGCTGTGAGCCATAACGATGATAAGTCCTACGACAGTATCGCTAATTCTTTCTAGTCATTAGGAAACCGTCCCAAGACGTTGCCTCTTCGCATTGCTTTTTACGTAGAGAACAGTGACATTTTTACTAAGGCGCTAAGCAGCTTAATGACCTATACTTATAGACATCGTATCAGACATCTACCGCTCTCTCTCGTATAATATCTTATGTTATTTTTCAGCCGGCTATAGTGCGATCGTGGTGATTATATTTATCGATGTTGATGTCTGTAGGCGCCCTTACACCCTTCAACGCCACCCGACGTTCCGCGGTTCTAGGCTGCTGTCGATACTCCTTAGCGTTGTCTCTAGTTGTCGGTCGTCACTAATCTCGTAGAACATATGTATGTCGACGAGCACTAGTAATAGAGTCACTGAACGCTCTCTGTCACGTTAAAAAAGATGCGAATTAATGTCAATACCCTCGCCCTCGATTGTCAACCCGAATTATAGTTATAGCTGACCAGCTAGTCAGAGGCGGCCATGAACTCTGAGTCACCCGGATCGATGTGGGCTTCAGGGTAGTGAGACAGGCACCGTAATTGGCTGGACTGGCCGCGCAGCCCCCAGGTACTACTAGTCAGTATCTACCTACTCTTAGTACCAAGGTACTACTGCTACTGGTTGTTGAAACCCCCACCAGCCCCAATGCAATCGGCTCTCACCACCAGGCTGTTCACCGTGTCCGAGTGTCAAGATGGGCATTGGTCGGCAGGCGTGCGAGGCTAGCAATTGTGGATATCTCGCGGACGCTTACAAATGCTATTTCCTTGGGTAATGCTGGCAACATCCACGTCCGTTTTTTTTCCAACGTGCCCAAGTCCCGGACGTCCTGCTAGTCGTAACCAGCGTCGGAGACACACACAGTCGGTCTTCCCAGCCAGTCAGGCATCAGCCCTGCAATTGGTCTGTACAACCTGCAATAGCCATCCCATCGGCCCCCTCTCCTCCTCCATTTCACCCGTACCTGTGGCAGGCTCTCGCCAGCGATTCAACAGTATCAAGAGTGGGACTCTAGGCGTACTACTCTGATCTGACTCCTCCTTGCTGAGAACCCGCTAGAATCAGTTTGATCACTTTGCCTCTCACATCATCTCTCCCACACCCACCTGCCCTTCCACGCCCTGTTGCGTACCGCTTTGTTCATCCAGACGCCAGGCAGTCGCGAGTCGTTTCATCGTGGCTCACTGCTCTACTTTGCTTCATTTTCAACGATTCTGTCAACAGTATCATATTTGGGCGCCGTCAAGGCGGACTATTCAGCTCTTCCGGTGCCGCGGTGGCAAATTTCACATCCGTTACCACCAACCACACCTGCCGCTATTCCCCCGCTTCGCATCTAGGAATCGGCTGTCACCTGGCAACAACCAGCCGATTATCAATCGCCCTGCAAAACAGATCGAGAACGACGACATCGGCCAGTAGTTTCGACAAGTCATTATTGTTAACTTTTTTTTTTCGGCGTTTACTTAACTCGTCGTTCGTCTCGCCTGTCCTCGAACCGAACAATGTCATCCGCAAACCTCAATGTTGGCCCCCACGACTCGGAGCTCTTCTTAACTCCGTGGCAAGAGAGTGAATTGCTGAGGGCCTTGAATGCCAATGCGAATATGTCGTCAATTCCCACAGCCTCTCTCTCAAATGGCGTCTCACTCTCCTCAGGCTCTCTCCAGAATTCTCCGGCCAAGGGCTCCGGCATAGATCCTACCATTGGCTACCAGGAAAGTCCTTTCCTCGATCACCACGAATACGAGTTTGGAGACTCGAGCTTCGATTTCTCTTTCGCCGATCACGAACAAGCTGCAACATCTGGAGATCTGCCTTACACATCCGACAAATCTGACACTCCGGACGACGATCTTCATGAGAAGCGCAGCTATCCAGACGACGAAGACAGTGCCGAGAATGATCCGAAACGGCGTGAAAACGCCGAAAAGATTCCCAAGAAACCTGGGCGCAAGCCACTCACATCTGAGCCAACTTCGGTAAGACAAGTAGCATACAATTACCTGCCTAAGTGTCCGCGTCTAATACTTCATTCATGCAGAAACGCAAGGCCCAGAACCGCGCCGCCCAGAGAGCTTTCAGAGAGCGAAAAGAGAAGCACTTGAAAGATCTCGAGACCAAAGTCGAAGAGCTTGAAAAGGCATCCGAAGCCGCTAACCACGAAAACAGCCTGCTCAGGGCTCAGGTTGAGCGAATGAACACGGAGCTGAAGCAGTACAAGCAGCGCATTAGCGCCCTGAATCAAACCAAATTCCCGTCTCATAGCGGCTCCCTTGGTAGCGCCGCGGTCAGTAAGATCAGCGATGTCAACTTTCAGTTCGAGTTTCCTAAATTCGGTTCTCTTCCGGGGCAGCCATCAAACAAACCCGTGCGATCAGTGTCGCAACCTCTCAGCTCGCCGAACAAGTCTCAGGTCTCTAGTCCTGCCCTGAGTATGGGTCATGACCAGAAGTCTTCACAGCAATCAGCTGCCCAGTTTAAAGAGGACCTGGCAAAATTTTCAAACATCTTCTCTCCGTCCATGGGAAGCTCAGCTGTTAATGGCTCACGTATCAGCTTGGACTCGAGCCATTACAGCATCCCTCCTGGCACCACGAGCTCTCCATCTGCATCGTCAAATTCGAATGTTGGTCCTAGCTCATCCTGCGGTACATCGCCAGAACCATTCACACAGTCCCCGATGGGCTTCAAACCCGTGGAGACTATGAGCACAATCGGCGAGGAACAAGTCTCCGTGAACAACTCTACTCAGCAGACATTGGGCAACTTTGGTAGTGTAGACCTGAGCAATGGCAATTTCGACTGGCTGGCCCAGCAGAATGGGGGTGAATTCGATCCCCAGTTGTTTGGCGGATACCGAGAGCCCCAGCAAAGCATATTGTCGAATCCCTCGTTCGATGACCTCTTCAATGATAGTTTCGACGCCGATTTCTTCACCCCATATAACGTTGCCCCTGGCCCCACTTTGGCAAAGAAATCGAATCTCATAGCAGAAATCGACGCAAAGCAGAACGTTGTTGAGCCCGAACCAATGGTCTCCATGGCTGGCGGCAAGAACAGAAGAGCTCATGAAATCTGGTGCGTCAAGGTTACTAATCAGCCGTCTCGAGTGGTACGGGCTAATTATATGCTTAGGGAGAAGCTGCAAGAATGCCCCAAAGCACAGAGCGGCGATTTTGATCTCGACGGTCTTTGCAGTGAGCTCACCAAGAAGGCCAAATGTTCTGGCAGTGGTCCAGTTGTTGGCGAGGTGGATTTCGATACTATTCTCAAAAAGTACATGGGCAAGGATGCCTCCGCCAACTGCTTTGCCGCATCACTGGATGTTGACGCGCAATCCAAGAACAAGTCAGGCGCTACTTCAGCCAACTAGGCAGGTGTGAGTAGGCTTCTCGTGCTGAACATCAGTCCACTGTAATGAGAACAAGCAAATTTGGATATGACAATGTTTTGTTATGAGGAGTTGGATATGGAAGCTTGCTTCAAGCAAAAACCTAGGTCATTCGGGGCGTTACGTTTTTTTTTTCTTGGGCCCCAGGTCTCGTTTACGTTGCAACTATCTGCTGAACCGGTCAAGATTCATGCGTCTCTATAGATTGCACGACCACCATTGCTTTGACAAACAAGTAGCTGACGGAAACATTTCACTTACCCGGATTGTAACCTTTCAATCAGTTGAAAGGACCATCTGGATGGGGAACGCAACTATTTTGTATATTGTTCTTGGCACTATCGTGGTTCGGCCTATGCTCTCTATTTTTCCCTATAGTGCTCACTGATGGGATCACAAGCAATAATGCGCACTCTCTCTATTCGAAGTCGTACTCTGTATTTATATATAAATGTATGTTCCTGCATCTCGCCGCCTGTGAAGTCGATGATACCGTCCACACATTGTCGGTATAACGCAACTGTCAGGGAGACAACATCAAGGGTAGCGTGCCATATTTATTTTGGTCTTGTACATCGAAAATGCAGTAGTAGGAGACGGGAAACAACAGTCTGCTATTGAGAGCTGAATCCCGCCCGCGTGCATACAGTCGGGCGAGTTCACTTAAATGACATGATTGTCATGGAGTAGAGTATGGCATGGAACATGGGCTTATATGATAATTCATTGACATCCCATCCTTCTAAATTACCTCAGGTTTTTGTGGAATGAGACCCAGAGCTCTTTCCAAGCATGAGACATAACCCCTGTGCGCTTTTGCAAAAAAGAAGCAACAAGTCGATGGAAAATAACCAGATAAAAACACAAGTCGCAATGCTATGAAAGTTCAAGACAAAAAAAAACCTTTCGTCTCTGAATGACCGGTGTGCCGACCGTATGCACATTCCGCATGCAAGTAAGTTAGTCTCTTGGCAAATTCAAAAATCAAGAAAAAAAAGTATTTGCGTTGGCAGAACGAAGATTTCGGAAGATTTTGCATCAACATAGTCATCGAATTTGGCCACACAGTGGCTTAAAGCATCCAATAAACAGAGGAAAAGTAGGATGAAGAACAAATCCAAGATATGTGCTGTGTGAATGGTATCTGCGTGCGTAGACAATGCGTAGGCGCTCTCTATCCATGGTCGTGAGTATAAAAACAAGATTGGAGTCTTTCAAGGATGCGGTGCAGGAGGAGCTCGTGGAGGGAAGTTCGTCGAAGAGAAACTGCCAAGGTGATTTGACTGTAGTTTGCGATATAGGCTAGCTGATGACCACTCGTGCGCCCTCCTTGCCCAATACACCGCGTTCCTTGGGCTTGGGACTATGGTTCCGACCCTTCTTGCCCTTTAAGAAGCTGAACATGCTGCTGGAGCCTTCACTCTTTGAAGTGGTTAATGTATTGGCGTCAATGGGTAAAGTGGTATCTTGGCGGGCGAGCTCGGACCAGGAGCCCCCCCCGTCAAGGGTAACCTGAACGCCTCCAGCTGGACTCGTTACCCTATTATTGCTGGTTGGAGTCCGTGTCGAGACATACTCGCTTCGATAATTCTTCGGTGCCGGGGGCACGGTGCGCATCGGCTTCGACGATGTCGTCTCCTCGCTGCCAGGAGTGCGGGCCCGCCGAACATTGCTGGCATGAGGTGCAGGCATAGCGACATCCGATGTGAGGGCTTGCGGGCCGCTGCCGGAGACCGCTCGAGCTGCATCCGGCCGCATAGGGTGTTGAGGAATTCCAGCTTCAGTCGCAGCTTCGGTGTACCTAGTTTGTGTCAGCGCCAGGAAACAGACATGGGTTTTCTGCATAGAACTATAAGCAGCATACTTCTTATAGGCAGCTATTGTATAATCGAAAGGCCGGAACTCCGTTTCGATCATACGGTATAGCTCATCCTCACGGATTTCCTGCTGCGTAGCGTCATCCTTTAAACGCTCTCGTGGCTTTTGTCTCCTTGCGCGGGCTTCCAGTGGTGCTTCCTCGAGTAGGAGCTCTTCAAGATCGTATGTCGCGTCAAAATTCGTCTTCTCCGATGATGGAACAAAGACGGGTTCGATCCGCTTCTGCTCCAGATGATCAAAGTTGATGTCACGAAAGAACTCATGACTAATGAAATGATCCCAAGTGTGACCGAGGCGAGTGTTGGGATTCGGATCGAGCGCAGAGCCAATAGCGTAAAGACAAGGTAATGTTACATGCGGCTGCGTGACAGGATACTTAACTTGCTGGTGTTGAATTTGCTGGCTCAATGTAGACTCTGAGGTGCCATCGAACGGACGCTGCGCAGGTGTTAGCTTCGTCACTTTCAATAGTGAGAATCGAGGAATGACGTGCTTTGTTGTAGATGCATTCGTAAAAGAGAACACCGAGTGACCACCAGTCAGCTCGTACGTCGTAGCCTTTACCAGCATACACCTCTGGCGCTAGATATGCCAATGTACCCGATTTGCTCGTTAACACGCGGCCGGAGATTACGTCGGAGGCAACATTCTATCATGCGAGAGTCAGCGTCCATCTAGGTACGGGACACGATGCACGCGAACTTACGAAGTCTGTCAGATGTACATGACCATCCGCATCGAGGAGAACATTATCAGGCTTCACATCACGGTGGATAATATTGTGAGAATGAATATAGCGCAGCGCACAGCCAAGTTCGGCTATCCAGAATCGAACGGCCTCTTCGGTGAATGTTTTTCGAGAAATGTGGAAGCGTAGATCACCACCACTCATCAAATCGACAATTAGGTACCTTTGGAACTGTCAGTCTTATGGTGAGGGACAAGCCGGTACCAACAGATGAGCCATCAAGCGCGAGGCATACATGTATTCAATGTCCTGAAAGCTGTAGCGCAGATTGCATATGAATGGATGATTGACGTGTTCGAGCATTCGGCGCTCACGAATTATGTTGCGCACGCTCTCGGATTTGACAACTACTCAGAGATATCCAAGTTAGCGAGACAATGGCTTAATTTGTGGCCAAGGGGGGGGTGTAATTTTTTTTTGAATGGCGGAAACCGGCGCCAGAATTTGAAATCGTACCTTCATCCTTGCGAATATACTTGAGCGCAAAGGACAAGTTGGTATCCTTCCGCTCGACAATTCGGACCTTGCCAAAGGCGCCACGGCCGACAACGCGTAATAGTCGGAAGTGGTTGAGACTGACTATTAGGCTGGTCAATATTCACACATGCGTAGATAGAAGAAAGGAAAATGCGAGAAGCAAGCCGGAATAGACTGGCAAGACTGGCTCATTATCGGGATTGATGACACATGCAGGCCACAAAAGGCTGGGCATGCGTAGAGTGATTTGGTGCATCTGCTGCAGCCAGCCAAGGTGGGTGGATCTGAATCGAAATGTACCTTCGCCGTTGAGGTCGACGGGTTTTCCCTGACCGTTACCCATTCTGAGGGGATTGAGGGGCGACGACAATTCAAAGAGAGTAGTCGTGTCTAGGAGCCAAGTACCATGATGTGATGACGGGAAAAAGTCTCGAGCCAGCAAAGGTCAGTCGGTCGAGAGGAGAAGGTGAGCGCAGTTGTAATGTGCAGCGTGTATCGGCGAGGCTGGCCGTTTGCTCGCGATCGAGGGGAACGGAATCGTTGTAGTTGTATAGCGACAAACGGACTTTTGTGACAGCAGAGAGAGGATGATTCGGTGGAGTGTAAGGAATACGGTGTGGGGGAGGGAAGAGCGGTCGGAGAGGCTCCTGAAATGTCAATATTCTAGAAAGGAGAAAGGAAGGAAAACGTAGGGAGGAAAAAAGAGCCTGTGCTGCAAGAAAGTCAACTCGTGCCGCCGGGGTTGAAGTGGTCAAGGCAGGAGGAAGAAAAGATGAGAGCGTGTGAGACAAGTACTCAGGTACTTACCTAGTACTAAGTGCAGTTTAGCACCTTTTCCTCGTGGTGGGTCAAGCCCGACAAACGCTGAAGAAAAAGGTTTCTCAGTGTCCGGGTGGGCTGGCGGGCAAGCAGGCAGGGGGGGGGGGGGGGGGG
>JAFEME010000203.1:0-48509 GCA_018831755.1 Niveomyces coronatus | reverse complement strand
AGAAGAAGCAAGAGCCTGATTATACGGGAGCGCTAAGAAAAAATGTACGCGGTCACTTTTGCAGATCCTGAAAAGAGAGTAAAAAAAAACAAATTTTATAAAATTTTGCCTAGATAGATATCATGAGCATCAAAGAGAAAAAAAAAAAAACATCTTCAACGGGGTTCCTCGCAGACACCCTGGAGGGGGAAACTTTGTTGTTCGAATTAGAGAAACCCTGTCCGTTTGCAAAAAAAAAAGGACCCTGCACGATGTAATCTCTTTATTGGGCCATAATACCCTGTGTCTTTTTCTTCAACCCCTCGCGGGGGGGGGATACCTCAACGAGGAACGAGGACCAGGGTCTCATCCCCGGGCTCTGGAATGCAAGTACCAGCCAGCCACGCCGAAAAAAAGAAGAACTGAGACACTTTCTTTCCTGTCTCTGATTGGCTTATCTTGTCGCAGGTGCTAAGCTCGTATATGTTTTTTTTTTTAGCGGGAAAACAGGTGAATCGACTCGGACTCGAGAAAGCAACTTGGTTTCTTTTTCTCACGAGGGAGGGAGGGGAAGGTTTGTCTCAGATTCCATGTTCTTACGAGCAAAAAGTCCAAGACTGCTGCTTCTACGTGCTTGAATTACGTGGATCATTTGCTTGAATAATACCCTACGATAAAAAGCATAAACAAATTACTATTACTAGAACAAAAAAAAAAAAAAGGTAGACAGAAAGAGAGAGAAGCCTGAAATTAAAGAGTACATAACAGTAGTTCCAATCCATACCCCAGCCTCGCTGTGGGGCAACAAGGCTGCATTAGTCGGTGAAGCTAGACGAAAAGCAAAAGTGGAGACACCAATCAATCTACACTCTCCTACAGCCTTCCCCCCCACCCCCGGTCCTCCCGCACGCAGACATATACCTGCACCATGTGCATACGTGATCCCCTCGTCTCGGCTGATCGTCACCCTCCGCCGCTTAATTCACCTGCCCCCCCACCCCATCTTGCCATGCAATCTGCGGGGGAGGCTTGCTTTGACGGAGCTGCCCAAGGCTAAAATAGTCGTCATGGTTTTCGTCCCGCCCGCGTCGGCATTTACTCAACCACCGCAAGCAATCATGACACGGCCGTTTTCTATAAGAACCATACCCCTGGCCTTCCTCAGGAATGCCAGCTAGATCCCGCCTCCAGTCTTTTTTTTTTCTCCTCTCCTAATTTCATCGTCGACCAGCACGTTAGGACCGCTTGTCGATCTCTTGCCTGCTTTTCTTCTTTTTCTGGTCATTATAGCAGAGCAACGGCTCTAGGGCTAGCAAGGTTCTCGGAACGCCAGAGGACGAAGGAAAGAAGACGAAGAAGAAGAAGCGGAAGCACATACGTCATGCAGCATATTGCATCGGCGGTCATCGTCGTCATCGGCAGCCTCGCCAGCTGCATCGACGCCGCCCCTTCTTCCGGCGCCGCCTGCTCCGCGCCAGGGCCCGTCGAGCCCGTCGCCGCCCTGGCCCCGAGCGTCGATCCGTGGTATTCCCTGCCTGCCGGCGCCGACTGCCACGACTCTCCCGGCAAGGTATTGCGCGTGCGTCGCGCCTCATCTAACACGCAGCTAAGCATGCGCGATGTCCGCGACGCCTGGAACGTGCTCTTCTGCAGCACCGACAGCCTCGGCGACCCGAGCTTCTCTGTCACCACCGTCCTCGTCCCCAGCGACGCCGACCCCAATCTCCTCGTCACCTTCGCGCCCGCCTACGACTCGGCCAGCGTCGACAGCAGCCCCAGCTACGCCTTCGACAGCCTCCAGGTCAATGCCAGCCTGGACCAGGCTATCCTTGCGCCCCTCCTCATCAGCAAGCGTTGGATCATCAGCGTGCCCGATTATGAGGGCCCTAAGGCGGCGTACCTCGCCGGCCGCAACACCGGTCGCGGCATGCTTGACTCTCTTCGCGCTGTCCAATCGCTGGTCAAGTCTGGCGACGGTGACACCGCTGGCTTTGGCCTCGCCGCCGGCTTCAAGCATGCCCTGTACGGCTATTCGGGCGGCGGCTTTGCTGGACAGTGGGCTGCCGAGATGCAGCCGCTCTACGCACCCGAGCTGCACATTGACGTTGTCGCTTACGGCGGGCTGCCAGTCAACGCCAGCGCCTCGGCCGGCCGTGTTGACGGCAGCCCTGCCGCCGGCCTCATCGTCCTTATCCTCCTGGGTGTGACAGCTCAGTACCCGGACGCCCGCCAGGTGCTTGTCGAGAGCCTGCACAAGACCGGCCCACGCAACGCCACCACCTTTCTCGCCGCGACGAGCCTGACTGTCAACCAAGCCTTGCCTGCCTTTGCCAACCAGCACGTCGCCGACTACTTTGTCCACGGCTTCGACTTTCTCAGCAATCCAGTCTTCGCACGCGCATTTCAAGGCGACTCCATCGCTGGCCAGGGCGATTGGGCCAAGACCCCCACAATACCCCTGTACATATTCCATGCCATGGCCGACGAGCTCTCTCCGATTGAGGGCATGGACAGTCTAGTCGACCGGTACTGTTCTGATGGCGCCCACATCGAGTACCGCCGCAACGCCCTGGGCGACCACACGCTCAACGGCATCGCCGAGGGCATCCGTGCCCTCAACTGGCTAGACGGTCGCTTCAATGGCACGCAGCCGCCGATTGACCGCTGTTCCAAGCAGAACGTGGCAACACCCTTCGGCGTCGACACTGTGGCCCTGTTACTGCTCGTGCTGGCGAAACAGGGCTACGACATACCGGCCTTTTTGCGTGCGCACGCCGTGGCTGGCGTTCCCCAACTCCCAGCCAATGCCACAAACGCGGACGTCTTTCGTACCCTGCAACTCGATACGCGCCTCAAGCTCGGTCTCGCCGGGCTCGATACCCAAGCCTTGGACGATTTTCACATTTCAGAAGAGGACTTGGCGGAGCTGAACATTGCAGAAGTGTAGGACCGAAAAATGGCGGTGTAGTAATGTATGTAGATAGCCCAGTGACCGGGACTGCATGTCAAGACAGTCGTGGTTTGTATAGTTCTAATGAAATCAAGCGTTTGCGTTTTTCTCTTCCTCCATAAAAAGACGTTGATGGTTCATTGCTGTAGTCGTCCACACAACACAACATCCTCGCCTAATGGGTGCCACGAGACATCACACAGCCTCGCCGCTGGCGTTGGTGCTCCGGAGTCATCGTGTACGCGTCCCGGCGATACGACTACGCCACCTTGACCCAACCATGTCGGTGCGATAGTTACGATCACACTACTCACAAGATCATGGCATGTCCGTTCGAGTAGCGAGTTAATGACCTGCCCTCCGCCTTCCACCATGACACTCGTCAGCTCTCCTTCCTCGGCCAGCGCGGTAAACACATCTCTCCAGTCAAAGCGCATCCGCGAGCTCTCATTTTTGGGCACAGACGATGCCCTGACGTGTATATATCTGCCGCCGTGTTCCGTCAGCACACGCGCCGACTCCATAGGAACATCCTCTACTGCCATCGCCGTAATGACAAACGGTGCCAGGCCCGCTCCTCGGCGGCACGTCCTAAGCACATTGTCTGTTGCGCTGGGAACCCATCGTAGGTGTGGATCGACAATGACGGGCCGAGGCTGACGATGCTGCGCACCTTGAATGCGGCAGTTGAGAGCGGGGTCGTCGGCGAGCAGAGTTGACACGCCCACGAGTATAGCGTCGTGACGCGAGCGCAGGTAATGCGTCATGGCCTTGGAGGCGTCACCTGAGAGTCTTGTACGCACGCCAGGCGCCAGGGAAAGGGATGAGTCGAGCGATGTGGCAAAGGTGAGGGTCACAAAGATGCCGAGGGGCTTGCTAGCGGCTGTCGTCGGAGAGTGGGCTGGTAGATGAGGTTCGAGAAGAGCAGCCGATGCGGCAGGAAATGTGAGCTCTTCTGCCATATTCTCAGGTCTTTAAGCGATTTCAGAACTGAGGTGATGTATGACAACGAACTGCGGCTAGGTTGTAGGAGTGAATATCCGCCCGCAACTCAAAGGTATTTTTCAGCCCCGCGGCAGGTGAAGACCCCACCCACCAAGGCTGCTGTTGGCCCGTCGCCTTCATCTTGCAATTTCCAGCATCACTTCTCGCTTTTCATGATGGTTTCGACGGCTTGCTGGTGTATATTGGATTGCCATCATCGTCGAAATCTGCCCATTGAAAAAAAGAACAGCCCTCCTTGTCGGGCACGTTGCCGGCATGGCACATCCAAAAATACTTGCCGAGATTTTCACGTTTCCGCTGCACCACGCGTAACACACATGGGACCTTGCACGCGCATTTCGGCGTCAACGACGGGTGCATCCGTGCCCGGTAGTCGCGGTAGGTAATGTTGATGCGCCGATTGCCTGCGATTGGGTGTGGATCGATCGATGCCGCAGGCGCAATGCTGTGTTTCCACTCTTCCTGCATCTCTGCATGCATGACTAGGAGCGAGTTGTGCGGCAGGTGGATGGATATCTGCCCCTCGGCATCCGCGTCTTGCGCGGTCCTGGTGTCGGCCTCCTTGGGGCGTACCCTGCGCACGCGGAACTCGCGGGCGACACCGAGCGATATAGAGCCGATGACGGCGCGCGGGCCGAGGTAGGTGAGCTGATCGCTGTGGTAGCCGACGCTCTGCTGGGCGCCGTTGTAGCAGTTGACAAATGCAGAGTTGGGGGCCCACGGATGCGGAGACTGGTATCTCAGTTTCTTGCCGTTCGGGTATCTGGTCCTGATGCGGTGCTGTATTTCCTTGTTGACTGCCTCTTGCACCATAGGCTTGACCTTTGTCAGCTGCGGTGTGATCCGGCGTACATCCTGAAAGTTCCAGTTTAGCCAGAAGAATCGAGCCAAGACCTGGAGACCTACCGTTAGCTGCGCGCCGTTATAGTAGTACTCTGACTTTTGCGCCATGAGCTTTTCGTAGCTGTCGACGTAGAAGCTTGAAGTGTGAGGGCTCGACACGACATTATCGAATAGCTTGAACGTGCTGCTCTCGAAAGTCTGTGACTCCATCAAGAGTTCTCTCAGTAGTTCGTTGGCGACATCTGGGGGCAGAAAATTGTGTATAATTGTACAGGGCGTGTGCTCGGCCACGTCTTCGGGGTCAAAGAGGTGTAAGGTGCTGCCCTTTTTCGACTTGAGCCTCTTTTTGGGAGCCGACTCTGAGGCATCATGAGAGAGCGTGTACTGCTTTAGTGACTGCTGATGGCCGATGCCGTTGCTTTTCGGCAGGCTTGGCCGGAAATTACGCAGCGACGCGGATGCATCCTCTACAGACCCATCGTAGGCTAAAAGCACATCCATGAGAGCATCTTGTCCGAGCTGCGGGTGTAGTGACGATAGCATCGCGAGCTTGACCTCTGTCGACTCATCGTCATCCTGGCTAGTCTCAGGCCGGGATGTGTCTCCAGTCAATTTGCGTTTCCGACCGCCAGCGAGAAAGCTTTCCATGACTAATGGACACTTTTAAGCGACGACCTCTTTCGATACCCCGCGGCGCCTCCAAGGCGGTACTCAGAGAACCATGTCCTTGCCCGGTCTGCGTTGTGAGTGTGCACTTAGGAGAGCGGACCGGCCAGTAAACGCCGCGGGGCTGCCTTAACCGTGTTCGTTCTGGCGGTCTGACTGCGCGCTTCGCACGCGAAATCATGTGACAATTGCGGCTCACGGCCATTACTGCAAGGCTGTCAATTCAATTCATTCTGATTCGCCTGCTGACTGACTGGGTGGCTAAACCTTCTCTGGCGGGAGAGGCTGTGAATATGCCAGGCCTCAAGCAATTTCTTAAGATGATGTATGCGGAATCTCTACAACAGAGCTTATAAACGCATGTTTAACTGAATTACTTGTCTATTTCGGACCTTCAGAAGATCTGCCGCAGTGTCGAGGATGTGAGCTCCCCGCGCAGCATTGCACGTTGTCGTACTCGTGACACTGACACCAAGAAGCTCGTGCGGGTCCCCCATAACCGAGGCTCAAGCTAGACTGGCGGCGACGACCACACTCTCATGCCTCCTTAGCTACGAGACTCACAACACACAGCAGGGGACAAAGATGCGCATGGTCACAGCGTGAATTTAGAACCTCATCGAGAGCTTCACCACAGTCCGCCGTCCTCCAGCTGGAGAAGCCGCCCTGTCCAGCCCCAGCCGAATGCGCCGGCCCGCCTCACCCCGCGCCGCTCCCCGCCCCTCGCCGCGATCCCGACCGCCGCAATGGCCGCCATGCTAGAGTTTCGCACGCAGGGCTTCAACCCCTACGCCGTCAAGTACTCGCCCTACTACGACTCGCGCATCGCCGTCGCCTCGGCCGCCAACTTTGGCATCGTCGGCAACGGGCGCCTCTACGCGCTCGGTCTCACCGCGCAGGGCGTCCAGGTGGAAAAGACGTGTGTTACCCGCTCCCCTCCCCCCCCCCCCTTCTCTATTTCCCTACAATATACCGGGTATGCGCTTGGTAGACTGACGCGGTCATCATCTTCCCTCTCTAGCTTCGATACAAACGACTCCCTGTATGACCTCGCCTGGTCGGAAATCAACGAGAACCAGCTCATTGTCGCGTGCGGCGATGGCTCCCTCAAGCTCTTCGACCTCGGCGTCAACGAGTTTCCCGTCATGAACTTCCACGAGCATAATCGCGAGACCTTTTCCGTCTGCTGGAACCCCGTCACCAAGGACTCATTCGTTTCGAGCTCCTGGGACGGCACTGTCAAGATCGTACGCGCAGCCTCTGCTCCCCAGTTCCCCCGGGCACGAGAAATTTTTCCTTCATGCTCACCGTTCCACAGTGGTCACCAACTCGCAACTTCTCCATCAAGACGCTGCCCATAGGAAACTGCACATACAGCACCTCCTTCTGCCCCTCCAACCCCGCCCTCGTCTCCGCCGTCTCCTCCGACTCCCACCTGCGCCTCTTTGACCTGCGCACGCCCTCCTCCGCGAAATACCACCTTGTCGCCGCCATACCCGTCCACGCGGCATCCTCATCCCTCGGTGGCGGCGGCGGCGCCGCGCCCTCCGAGCTCCTCACCCACGACTGGAACAAGTACAACGACACCGTCATCGCCACGGCCGGCGTCGACCGCACCATCCGCACCTTCGACATCCGCAGCCCCCAGGCCGGCCCCCAGTGCGTCATGCACGGCCACCAGTACGCCGTCCGCCGGCTCGCGTGGAGCCCGCACGCCAGCGACGTCCTCGTCAGCGCCAGCTACGACATGACGGTGCGCCTGTGGAACGACGGCTCCGCCCAGGGGGGCCCGCCCGGCGCCGGCAGTGCCGCTCGCGTCGGCCGCGCCATGGGCGTCATGAATAGGCACACGGAGTTCGCCACGGGCGTGGACTGGTGCCTGTTTGGCGCGGGCGGCTGGGTTGCCTCCGTTGGCTGGGACGAGAGGGTGCTGCTGTGGGACGCCAACATGCTGATGGGACGTGGATAGGGCAGTGCGGGACGGAGGCAGAAAACGGTCCGAGTCATGTGGAAAATGCTCTTTCTTTCCTTTTGTCAAGAATTGCGATGGAAATTTCAAAATTCGGAGGCACTACTTATATTCGGTCAGCGGTGCGGCGTTCCTGGACTATCGGCTTTTTGCGAGTCTACTTTACAACCAGATACATCCACAAAGTATTTAGTTAGACATCCTTTAGATAATATTGAATTCCGTCAGTTATAGAACTGGCAGAAGTTTGCACAAGAGAGGTGTGTTTTCCAAGCAAACGCTGATTTACAGATTTTCCCCATCCGTCTACTCAAAGTTCCCACGCCCGGGTTGTTGTAACAAGATGAAATAAATACATGTGTGGTTGCCTTTATCCCCTTTCGTCCGCTGCCCCTATACCCATCAGATTGCCATGAAATTTGTGTCGGATTCATCTGGCTTTGTCGCAATATGGCTGTGCTTATTAATACGAATTGGTGAATTCAAACTGCGCCGTTTCGATTCCAAGATCCCAGTATTCAGCGTCCACAGGACACGTTCTCTAAAGTTTTTGCCGTAATAAAACAAGCTCAAAAGAGGAGAAGAGACTTGAAACAATAAAAGTAGTGTACAATCGTTTCGAAGCAGACTTGCTCTGCAATCGAAAAAGGGGGATGTGTCGGTAGTTTTCGTTAGTTTCTCGAACCGCGAGAGAATCTGCGGAATCCACCGTTACCATGTCCTCTGGAGGAGCGACGGCCGCCAAAGTCGTCACGGTTACCACCGAAGTCGTCGCGGCGAATCTGTTCCTTCATACTGTCGAACGGGTCGTCACTAGCCCTCTGGCTGAAGCCGCGGCCGCGATCGCCACCACGGTTACCGCCACGATCATCTCTGCCATACCGTCTGCGTTCGAAACCTTGCGACCCATCGGAGTCTGAGCGACCATAATCGGGTGTACCGAAGTTGATGTTCTCATGACCCAAACCTGCCTTTTCGGCGGATGACCTTGAAACCTTAGGCGTCTCTTCCCAACCCCAGCCCTTAAGGGTCCAGTCATTCATCTCCGCCAAGTAGCGAGAACGAATGGGTCTGTCAACACTGAGAATGGTCAGGTAAGCGCTGTAGAGGATGTCGTCCGGAATCTTTGAGTAAAGCTTGTTGATCGAGGTCATGAACTCAGGCATCTCTTCATTCGACCTGGGGTCGTAAGAGGCACACTCGAGAGAAGAGTCGGCCTTGAGGGGTAGGCCACGAAGTGTGTTGTCGACGCGACGGCGACTCATGGCCGGCACAAGTATCCAGCCCTCGCCGTCCTTTTGCTGCCTGCCGGTGCGACCAAGGCGGTGTATGTAAGTCTCGCGCTCTCGGGGGCAGTCGACTTGGATCACATGTGTCACGTCTGGAAAGTCCATGCCACGAGCAGTGACGTCCGTTGAGAAGAGGACAGCCGACTTGGCTCGACGGAAGTTTTCAGCGGCATTTGTGCGACCATTCTGAGATAGGCCAGAATGAATCGTGTGGTATCTCATGTCGTCAAATCGACCACTTTCACGTCTTCTCTGAATCGCTAGCGAACCGGCCACACGCACCATACTGGTCGTGTTGAGATAGACAATAGCCTTGAAGGGCTTCTTTTCAGGGTCTTGAGCAGACTCGGCGACGCCTTTGTCAATGAGCTCAAACAGGGCCGGAAAGATGTTATGAAAGTGTGCAAGACTGACGACCTTTTGGGGGATGTGATCGTGTGTTAACGATTCGGACTTGTCGATGGTCTGAACGAATTCGAAATCGTCGGCCCGAACCATGCTTCGGGTTAGACGAATGACGGAGTCGGGAATCGTGGCCGAGACAAGCATGGTCTGGCGCACTTTTGTGGCCTTGCTGGGCAGCTTGTCGAGAATTTCATTGAGCTCACGCTCAAAACCGACGTCAAGCATTCTATCGGCTTCATCAAGTACCAAGGCAGCAAGATTGGGGGCACCGATACCGGATGAGCTGTCGCCGAGCAAGTCGTTTAGGCGACCTGGCGTGGCCACTAGCAAGTGACAGCCTTCTCGCCTCGTCCTGTACAACATCTCAGACTTTCGTGTGCCACCTACGGCGGACTGAACGACCAAACCGGTGCGGCGAGTAAGGCGACGGGCTTCTAGCGCAATTTGTTCCGCTAGTTCACGGGTGGGTGATAGAACAATACCACGAATATCATCTGCGCGTGCGTCGCGCTTTGCCGAGCGCGAGGCAAGTGTAATGTCTTCATCAATCATTCGCTGCATAAGGGGCAAAAGGAAAGCAAGCGTTTTTCCTGTGCCAGTCTTGGCCTGAGCGACACTACGAGCCTAGTAGTTAGCAAGCGTTCGAACAGCACAGCATGTGTCCTAGGAGGACGACCTACATGTCAGTACCCTTCATAGCTGGGTTGATTGTCTTTGCCTGCACGGGCGTCATTTGAGAGTAGCCCATGTCGCGGGTTATAGCAGATATGAGGTGCTCGTGAACACCCAGTCTCGCGAGGTCTTCGAACTCGCTCACAGGCCCAGTGTTGGCCGAGTCCTCAATCCCGGCGGGAGTTTCGGCAGTGGCCTCACTACTGTACAGGCGGATCGTCTGCGAAAGAGCCTTCCATGACTGCCTAGTGTGCAGAGCCGGGCGAAGGGATTGCGCCGCCAGTCGTTGTTGTCCCTGTGAGGCCACGGCAGTCCGGAGCAGAGTCCTACGAGCGAGGCTCGCGGAGCTCCTGAGTCCTTGCCGAAACATGCTTCCGCGTGTGTGCAATGACTTATGTGGCCTGTCCTTGTTTAATATTCGTCGCAAGATGAAGAAGCAGATGAGTCTGATGGAAGAAGGCAGGGGAGAGAAAAGCTTCACTGAGAAGATGTAGGACCCTTGGACTACTGTGGCGGCGCGACACGGCAGAAAACTTTCAATTTTTTTTTTCTCTTGTTCTCCTTTTCGCACCGGTTCCCACTTTAACTTTCGGCCTGCTCGACTCTACCGCCTAACCGTATTCGGTACGGTGATTGACCTACAGTAGTTGTTGGCGAGAGGACGACCGATTGGCTGAAGGGGGGGCAAAACAATTCGCCGCTGAGTACTAGCAGATCTCCCGAAGCTGTTGTGTCTATACTCGTATGCATCAGCACGTTATTTTGTCATGCTATCGTAGCCCAGCTAGTATGACGAAGCAGTAACTCCATACCATCCACATGGCATGCCTTTTCGTGATGGCAGTTTATATAGAAACTGGGCAATATTAATATTTATACTGTATTTCACTTTTGACATCATCAATTCACAGCCTGACTGAGTGATTTCCGCGGTACAATCTACGTCGTCCCACGCTTCTAGATGCTAGTAAGCGTCTTTGGTCATCTACGAGCCGTGATCCAACGTCATTCTGCGATTTAAAAATGGTTATACATTTTCCAAAAGACACGCAATGCCGACGGAATAAGAACTACTAAAGGTAACAATGCAATCCGCCCTCCGAAAAGAAAAGTAGCAAGAAAAAAAGAAAGAAGAAAAACGCCAAATGCCCATGTCCACAACGAAAAAACTCCTATGCGTCGGCCTCTTTTACGTTATGCGCGTATGCTTCGCCAGGTAAACCCATTTCCGAAAACTGCAATTGCCCCTCTCCATCCATCATATCTCACAATACATCCTTACTCATCTCATACGACCAACCTCCCTCGCGGCGAAGCTTCTCTCGAGCAGCCAGATCTTTGCGGATATCATCCTCGGTCAATCCGTCTGGTCCACTCCAGTTGGCACTGGATGTTCTGGCGCGGAACTTCGGCCACCTATCCTTGCTCTTACTGAACACCTCTTCCATGTTCAATGGTGCCGGAGGCCCAAATATTTGGGATGGGTCCATTGTTTCCTGTCTCATCAAAGCGGCCCGCAGATCAGGCGACGCTGCCCAACCCGCGATGTTGGCCATTCCAGGTTCCTCTTCCTCATCTTCATCATCAGTCTGGATTTCGGGCAAGTCAATCGCCTCACCATTTTGGAATTGCGGTGATGATCGGGCCACAGGTTTGGCTGCCGACTTGGCTGCCAGGTAGGTGCCTGGGCGTCCCGGCGTTTTGAAGGCGGGACCAGCCATGCCGCCATTAGGCGCAAATGGAATGTTACCCTTTGAGATCTGCGCCATATCCACAGGCCGGGAAGCCTTGCTCTGAAGGTGCTGCGAGGTCACCGATGCTTTGAACAGGTCGTGGGCCGCAACAGGAGGCACAGCAGAGTATCCGTTCTGGAATACTGACTTTGGTGGCAAGTCTCTCTTGATGCCTGGCGAGGATCGTGCTGGAGGACCGCTACTATGATAGCTGACTCCATCCACCCCGTCTTGTAAGACTTCACTGGTACGGCGCCTCTTCGCCTCTTTGCCCTGATAAGACGGACCGCCGCGTGTTGGTGGTCGATGATCCTGCACGTCTTCATTACTCTCCTGTCCCATGACTCGTTTCGTGCCACTTTTGCTCTTTTGGGAGTCAGGCTGCTGTCGCTGTGCAGCAGGCAGCATGCGGGACGGCGGCCGGTTGCCCTGATTCTCTGTCTTCGCTTGCTGCCCCATCGAGGGCTCAGAAGCTCCGTTGTTGGGATGTGAACGCGCAGCTGGAGGCGGGGCCCTCGTCTGCTTGGCCTTCTCCAAGGTCACTTGGCGCTGAGCCGCCTTTCGTTCCTCTGCCAACTCCTTTTCCTTCTTCTGGCGATCAGCGTCAGCACGGCGTTGCTGTTCGAGGCGTCTTTGCTCGTCTTGAGAGGCAGCGCGCTTCCGTTCCGTCTCAGCCTTGAGCTCGCGGCGTTTTTGTGCCTCGCGATCTTCCGTTTCTCTCTTTTTGGATGCGGCATCTATCTGTTTCTGGCGCGTAGCAGTGCTCGTCTTGAGGCTTTGCGTCGAGGCTTTGCCTTGCAGAGTCATCTTGCTTCCTTTGCCACTCGATTGGCCCTGAGACGTGGAGACGCTGGTATGATCTTGCCAGCTTGTAGACGGCCTCCCCGGTTGGTGCAACTGGGAGTGCTGCGAGCCGGGTTTGACTCGTATGACGGTCGGCGCCTGCTTTGTCTTGATATCATCCTTGCTCGGCTTCACTGGCCGCTTGACATCCCTATTTCGAAGCGAGTGGGTTGTGCCTGCGGCACGAATGGCTGACGGAGGGGCTATCGGGGGGGCATCATTCATGTCAACATCTTGCGAACCAACCCTTCGATCGTCATCATTGGTACTTCCGAGTCTTTGTGGGCTAGCCAAAGGGAGATTCGCAGCTGGCTTCGCATACAGCTCATCTTC
This sequence comes from Niveomyces coronatus, assembly GCA_018831755.1. Lineage (NCBI taxonomy): Eukaryota > Fungi > Ascomycota > Sordariomycetes > Hypocreales > Cordycipitaceae > Niveomyces > Niveomyces coronatus. The sequence continues at coordinate 35,822 of JAFEME010000203.1, read as the reverse complement.
GCGTTTTTTGGCAGCGACTTGCTTCTCCAAAGCAGCGATACGCTCTTGTTCCTTGCTGAAGACACGAGCCTTCTCTCGTTCTTTTTCGCGAGCCTTATCCAGCCTTTCCATCTGCTCGGCCATGAGTTTTGCTTCTTTCTCGCGACGCTTCTCTTCTCGTTCACGTTCGGTGGAAGCTCTTGTACGGCGCGTCTTTGCTGGACTCAGCTCGGCATTCTGAGATATGTGGGAGCTCTGAGAAGTCGTTCTGAAGGTGGAAAGTAGAGAACTGGCCGAAGGCGATTGATGCAATCCTAGGCGAGTTGTGGAAGGTGACATCAATGACTTGCCTTCCGCACTAATTGCTGCACTGCTTGCTAGAAGATTTTTCGAACCCTTCAAAATAGAAGACAGTTTGCTCTTCATTTGCTTGAGCGGACTGTCGCGGAACAAACGAGACGGCGACCCGGACGGCGTTTCGAGTCCCTGCACTTCTGCCACGATGCTTAGATGAGAAGCCGAAGTTCCCTTGTTCTGAGATGAATCGTTGAGATAGTCAGACTTCGAGCTGACAAGCGGCGGAGCCATAGCGATTCTGCTTTGCGTCTGTGGATAACCAGCGTGTGTAGTGTTTGGAAAATAAACCGGCTGCCCGATTGTCTGTTTACCTTGAATATGTTCCATGACGTCGGCGGAGTAGCTCTTAGGCAACGCAGGTCGCATTTCTGTTGCTGGAGCAGCACTAGGCGGTTCAATCCAATCTTCTTCATCTTCCTCGGGAAAAGCACCAGGTGTGGTATGAAGCACTTGGCTGATGCTTTGCTTGCGCTCTGGAGAAGACAACAGGGCTGGCTCAGATTGCGAGACGGGCAGTTCTGTCTCCTTGCTCGATGATGGAGTGGGTAAAGCGCGTGTTTGAGCTGCAGCGCCCGAGTTGAACTTGCCGAGTTGGTTGATCTGATCTTGTAGACGTTGAGTATATGCCTTGGCGTGGCTGAGTACTTGGCCAGGTTTTTGTTGCGTATGCACTTCCTCTTCATTCTGATTGAGAAGATCTCCTTCAACTTTCTCCAGAGATTCAACGGCAGCGGCTATTGAGTTCTTCCCCCCGATTGGTCTCTCGATGTGGCTGACGCGAGAGACCCGGCCGTTGTTCTTGCTGGCGGCTAATGGTTCTCGAGCGGGAAGCGACGCGAAATTCAAGCTGCTCTTACGCATGACTTGTCGAATTGGGCTAGAAGCTTCTGAGGGCGACACTGCATCGTCCTCTCTGAGTTCAGCGTCATCAGAGTAGTCCGAGTGAAGTATGGGTGATTTCAATGGAGATAGCCTATGAGGCGACGACGGCTGTGCGAGTTTTCTTGGGCTGGGCGATACAGCAGAAGCGACCTCATCGGAGAAAACGGCTTGCTTCGTCAGCTGACGCTTCTGCTCGTCCCGCGCGGCTCGGAACGTCTTCTCCGATTGGCCGGGAAGAGGAGATTGATTCGAATTCTCTTTTCCAGGACTATCGATGTTGCAAAGTCTGGTACGTTGGCGGGGAGGTACTTCTGAGCCACTCTGAGGAAGTGCTGGGGCATGGTTGTTTTCCTGACTACCGTAGTAGCCAGAGTCCTGGGTTGATTGTAATTGTGCCCCGGATTTCGCTGAAGCAGCCAGGACTTTCGTTGAGCGATCGAGTGGTCGTGGCGATAGTGCGCCGCTAATCTGTGTATGCACAGCACCATTCGGCGTTGAGGCGAATACATCGGAAAGTGGCTGATTGTCGTCAGTAACTGACTGGCCGAATGGAAGCAAAGATACTTACGACTCTGATGTCGCCTGACGCGGCAATAGCTCTTCGAATCGTACGCGGCGTCTTTCCGCGAAGCTTGCCAGGAGTTTTGAAAGTATCGGCGATGTTTCTGTGCTACCATTAGCAAGCTGAACAAACGGTTGTCCGCGATCCTCCGTGCTCACGTCTCGTTCTCGTCGAAGATGCTAGCCATATGCTCATTGAGCCACTCGAACTCGTTTCGCGCCGAGAAGGAGAACTCCTCAACTTCTGACTGCACAATCTGCAGTGCAGAAGAGCGCTCCTCAATGATCCATGGCGTGGAGCCGACCTGAAGACGAGGTCCTCGCATAATGGGCATGCCAAGGCCACCAAGGGCGTTTGGCTCAAATGTCGTGTTCCGTACTCTATGGATACGACCTCCCTGACCAACAACTACTCGATCAGCGGGATAGTTCGCGTTGCGCAACACGAGATGTCAATGGAAAGTCGACTGAAATTTCGGAGTCCGTTCATAAAGAATCGTGGTTCATGACGAGACCAGTGGAGGCTTCGGTCCGTTCCACAAGCAATGTTTTGATTTCAACCCAACTTGGCTAGCGCCATTTGTGAGCCACTGGTAAAGGCGCGTCAACCTAAGCGGGCCGCCGGCACTGTAATAGCTATAAGCGATAACGAAGGTCACGTGGAGATAGGCCTTAGTATCGCAAGTCAACAAGTGGTTGTTTACTTTCTGGGTCGCGTTAGCGGGCTGATGTAGTATAATACGCCATACTCCTGCGACTTCAATTGCTGGACTCTATCGGTGATTCTGTAGGGCTCAAAATGCGAGTAATTGAAGTGGTGATTGACGTAAGCTGTCGATTGTATTTGCAGAGTGATTGGACTTCCGGACTAACAAACTCTGCAGGGTTTCAAATCGTACGCCGTGCGTACGGTCATTTCCGGATGGTTTGTCGCTTGAAATGTGCGGTGCGCTGTTTCGGCCGAGTTCTGACAGGTTTCTAGGGATGAAAGCTTCAACTCGATCACTGGCCTTAATGGCAGTGGAAAATCGAACATCCTAGACGCCATCTGTTTCGTCCTAGGCATCACAAATATGAGTACCGTTCGGGCGCAAAACCTCCAGGCAAGCATGCTAGTGATGGAGAATCAGGACAAGAATGACGTCTAACACTGCTTCAAGGATCTCATATACAAGCGCGGTCAAGCCGGCGTCACGAAAGCGAGTGTGACTATTGTATTCGACAACCGAGACACCAAGAAGTCGCCCATTGGATTCGAAGAATATTCTTCAATTAGTGTTACCCGTCAGATCGTCCTCGGTGGAACTTCAAAATATCTCATCAACGGACATCGAGCACAACAGCAAACCGTTCAGAACCTATTTCAGTCAGTACAGCTGAACATCAACAACCCCAACTTTCTCATCATGCAAGGGCGAATCACCAAAGTACTGAACATGAAGGCTGTTGAGATCTTAGCCATGATTGAAGAAGCAGCTGGAACGAGAATGTTTGAGGACCGGAAGGACAAGGCCTTGAAGACAATGGCAAAGAAAGAGGTCAAGCTGCAGGAGCTCCGAGAACTTCTCAAAGACGAGATCGAACCCAAACTCGACAAGCTGCGCACAGAGAAGCGAGCTTTCCTCGATTATCAGCAAACCCAGAATGATCTCGAACGGCTGACTCGAGTTGTTGTCGCCTACGATTACTTGGCATGCCAGGAGAAGCTACGTCAATCGGCGACTGACTTGGACGGCAAACAACATCGTCAGAATGAGCTAGAAGCTTCCTCCACAAGACTAAAAAGTGAGCTCTCTCACCTTGAGCAGGACGTGAAGAGGATACAGGCACATCGAGAGAAGGAGATCAAAAAGGGCAGCAAAGTCCAGCTACTAGAGGAGAAGGTCAAGAAGCACGCAAATGGGCTTGTGCGGCTGGCCACTGTCATGGATCTAAAGGCTTCTAGCCTAATTGAAGAGAAAGAAAAGAAAGCTGCTCTAGAAAAATCGGTTGCCGAGCTTGAGGAAGCCCTGAGGGAGAAGACGACAACTTTCGACGCGGCGAAGGCTAAGTGCGATGCGGGAAAAGAAGACTTGGCCAAACAGGCTAAAGAGGTGGAAGCGAACGAAGAGCTTCTCCAAACGCTACAGACTGGCGTGGCTTCCAAAGATGGTCAAGAAAACGGATACCAGGGCCAGCTCCAGGACGCAAAAAATCGGGTCAATGCAGCAGCCACTGCTCAGGAACAGGCAAAGATCAAGATCACACATCTCCAAAGTAGAGTCAAGGAAGAGGAGCCACGAGCGAAGAAAGCCAAGGAACAAAACGCGAAATTGTTTCTCGATCTTGACGAGCTAAAGGCGCAGGCGCAGAAGTTGGAAAAGGAGCTATTGAGACTTGGTTTCGAGCCTGGGCAGGAGCAGGAGATGTACAAGCAAGAGTCGAATCTGCAGCAAACAGTGCGCAATCTCCGCCAAGAATCCGACAAACTGAAAAGGAAAGTCGCAAACATTGACTTCAACTATGCGGACCCAGTTCCCGGCTTTGACAGATCAAAGGTGAAAGGTCTCGTGGCTCAGCTGTTCACACTCGACAAGAATCACACAAAGGCGGGAACAGCTTTGGAGATCTGCGCTGGAGGAAGACTATACAATGTGGTCGTCGATTCGGAGGTGACTGGAACGCAGCTGCTGCAAAAGGGCAAGCTCAGAAAGCGCGTCACGATCATTCCCCTCAACAAAATCTCCGCCTTCAAAGCCTCAGCTCAGACCATAGCAACGGCTCAAAACATCGCGCCAGACAAGGTGGATCTCGCTCTATCATTGGTCGGATACGATGATGAGGTTTCCTCCGCCATGGAATACGTATTTGGAAACACACTGGTCTGCGAGGATGCTGAAACCGCCAAGCGCGTTACTTTCGACCCGAATGTCAAGATGCGAAGTATCACACTCGAGGGCGACTCCTACGATCCATCGGGAACATTGTCCGGTGGCAGTGCTCCGACGTCCAGCGGCGTTCTGGTAACGCTGCAACAGTTGAACGGCTTAGCTCGTGAGCTTCGGGAGGCGGAGAAGAGTCTTGGGCAGCTGCAGGCAAGAATGGCCCAAGAGAAGTCGAAGCTCGATCAGGCTCGTCGCGTCAAACAGGACCTGGATCTGAAAAACCACGAGGTCCAGCTGAGCGAAGAGCAAATCAACGGCAACTCTTCATCATCCCTCATTCAAGAAGTGGAGAATATGAAGACGGAAATAGGCGAGCTTCAGACGAAAATCGCCGAGGAAAAGGCGCGCCAGTCCGAGGCAAGCTCCGACGTCAAGCGCATCGAGAAGGACATGAAAGATTTTGATAATAACAAAGATGGAAAGCTTGTGGAGCTTCAGAAATCAGTCGACAGGCTACGGTCCGACCTTCAAAAGAATACTGGAGCTTTCAAAGCTCTGCAGAAGCGCCTGCAAGGAGCCCAGCTCGACCTGGAACAAGTCAATACCGATCTAACAACTGCTCGCGAACAGGTGCAGGAGGTCGGCTTCAACATCAAGACACAGGAAAAGAATCTAGAGGACGAGGCGAAGCAGCAATCTGAATTGAAGAAGACTCACGATGCGGTTCAGGGCGAGCTCGACGATGAGCGGGCGAAGCTGAATCAGTTCGACGATGAGCTGCGTGCGCTCGATGAGGCTACGCGGTCAAAAAATGCAAGGATTGCTGAGGAGGGCCTGGAACTGCAGAAGCTCCGCCATCAGATAGATAAATTCACCAAGGACCAACAGCTCGCAACTGAGAATGTTGCCCGCCTCAAGGACAACCACGAATGGATCAAGGATGAGCATGAAAAGTTTGGCCGTAGCGGGACGGCCTACGATTTCAAGGGTCACAACATTGCCGAAAGCAAGTCGACGCTGCGTAATCTGACGGAGCGGTCTCAGGGCATGAAGAAGAAGATCAATCCCAAGGTCATGAATATGATTGACAGTGTGGAAAAGAAGGAGGTGTCGCTCAAAAACATGATCAAGACTGTGATTCGCGACAAGAGGAAGATTGAAGAGACAATTTCCAGCCTGGACGACTACAAGAAGAAGGCCCTGCAGGAGACGTGGGAAAAGGTCAACGGAGACTTTGGTCATATTTTTTCAGAGCTGCTGCCGGGCGGCAGCTTTGCCAAGCTCGACCCTCCGGAGGGTAAGACGATTGGGTATGGTCTCGAAGTCAAGGTATGCCTGGGCAAGGTGTGGAAGCAGAGCCTGACGGAGCTCAGCGGAGGTCAACGGTGCGTTTTCACGAACTTGCTTCGCTTTCGTTTCCTCGGTGACTAACTTTTGCCATGACTAGGTCTCTGGTAGCATTGTCCCTCATCATGGCGCTTCTGCAATTCAAGCCCGCGCCAATGTATATCCTAGACGAGGTGGATGCGGCGCTGGACCTGTCGCACACGCAGAACATCGGACGACTTATCAAGACGCGGTTCAAGGGCTCGCAATTTATTGTCGTAAGTCTCAAAGATGGCATGTTCCAGAATGCGAACCGTATCTTCCGGACGCGCTTCAGCGAGGGCACAAGCATGGTGCAAGCCCTGACACCGGCCGATTTGAAGTAGAAGTGCGGTTGGCAGTCATGATGTCATGTTTTGTCTCTATGTTGTCATCCTTTTCGAGCGAACTTGGTGGTATTGGGAATGGCTACGCGTGCTTTTTTTCATTTCTTTTAATGCCGAGACGATTTTCAGTGTTTATCTTGTTTGAAATACGCTTCATGGTTGGCGAAATGGGGAATGCGAGGGACTTTGCAAACTCTTACTTGTTTCATTACCTTTTTTTTTTCTTCAACTCTTTAATGGTGCAGACGCTGTACATTTCATCAATACTTTTTTGCAACATAACACCTATTCCGGGCGAGGTCTCTTGTATGCAGCGGAGCCGCATGACGCCTACTATTTTAGAAAACAGAGCCGACGTCCTTCTTCACAAAGCGTGGTGGGATCCTCGCTCGAGGACAGCAATCTCCATGCCGACACGAATTGTCGACCGCAGAAACGCAGGAAGCGTCGCAGGCCCGTCTGCCGAGAAGAGCGGACACAACTGCATGCCCATGCAGCCCTTTTTGGGGGCGCCAGTGTCAATCTCACGATGGTGGCGGAGCGCATAGTCTGGCTCGACCTTGTGGCGGGTGGCGGTGACGGGATCGACATTCGGCAGCTTGCATCTGCATAACAGGTGGGATGATTGTCAGCCAATGGTCTCGGTACAGTAGATTACTTTTTTTCTTTTTCTGTTGTTGTGCCTGCCTCTTTGCTGACAAGAGAATGCAAGGATATGCCGGTAGGGAATGGAGGCGGGGGGGATAGGGATGGTCAAGGGGGCGAGAAGACTTGCCGGACTGTGCGGCAAGAGACGTCAAAGAGGCTATCTTTGTCCTTGCTGCCGAGGGCTTTAAACTGAACGGCTCGCCAGTCATCTTCGTCGTATTCAGGTAGGCCCGAGACTGGCAAATGTTGTTAGCTCTACCTTTCCCAAAAAAAAAATTGGCTGGAATGATCCCTGTATTTCGTCTATCGGTGTCTCCGTAGGATGGGAGCCAACATGTTGAAGATCATGTCAATCATAATGAGGAGTTTTTTTCCTCATAAAAAGTCGGGCGAATGCGTGTCATCATCATTCAAGATGGAGAAGGAAGAGACGAAAAAAAAATTGAAAATAATACTTGAAAATAATGCTTGAAAAAAAAAGTTTTTGCATACCGATTATGTTGGGCCGGAAACGGCGCGCGTCCAGGCGATCAATCTCCGCATCCTTCCGGATTTTCGTCTCGAGAGCTCGCACGCTGCTGAGGTTGAGCAGGTGAAGCGGATACTGGGTGCCTTCTTGTCAGCAGGTCTCTGTTTTGCTTGGCATCTGGGAAAATGGTTCGCGGTGAGGCGGTAAGAGGGCGGCGAGACAGAAACGAAGTTGAGAGCGATCGTCGGAAATTAAAATAATAAAAAAAAACACATCCAAAAAAAATTAATATTCGTTCGGGGAATAACAGGTAAAGGAGGATATGAATAAAAAAAAACGAAAATAAAATAGAAAAAAAAAACCGTTGAAACTAAAATGTCGACGATGCAACGCTAGGTGAGGCCAAAAAGGTAGAGGCGCGCGACAGGGATGGCGAGTAAGCCGTGCAGCAGAGTGAGTAAAGAGGCAGCTAGATGATTTTGGAAAATGTAGGAGAGTAGGATTATGATGAACCGTCGTCTCTTTTTCGCTTCCCGCGGCATCTTCTCCTCTTCTTCATCAACTCCGTGGGGTAAAAAGGAACCAAAAAAAAAATAAGAAATTGGCGCCTACCGCGTCTTGAAAGTCAATCTCGGGCTGGTAGCCGGCGACGTCGCTCCTCGGGGCACATCGAAAGACCTGCCGGCGACTATCCGGGTCGAGGCGGAAGAGGGCGAGGCGAGCGGGATCGGCCCCCGGGCCGAACAGGTAGCGGGCGAGCTGGGGCGGCAGGGCGGCGGCCATGTTGAGGGCGGGGATGACGTTGCGGAACAGCGTCACGTCGGCGGGGGCGTAGCCGCGGGCCTTGATGTCGCGGGCGGACGGGTAACGCAGGGGAAGAAGGAACTCGTGGTGAGGCGACTCCTCGGCCGCCGCCGCTGCGCCGAAGAGAAAAGGCAGGCAGCGGGCTGTCCGCGCGGCGAGGAGGCGGAGGAGGCCCCGGACGCCAGGCTCGCGCCAGGGAAAGCGCACGACGAGGAGGCAGTCGTCACCGCCGCCGGAGCCCTTGGGGACCCAGAGATCGACGGTGATGTGAGCCATGAGGGCCGCCTGGCGGAGCGTGATGACCTCCCAGAAGTCGACGTCGTCGCCGCCGCCGCCGCTCGCCGCCTTCTTGGTCTTGCGCTGAGCGAGGCAGAAGACGCGGTCATGCTCTAGGCCCTTGGGCAGCACTGTAGCCTCGGCGAGCTCGACGCCACGGCACGACTTGAGGGGGTAGACGTGCAGGCTGTGGACCCTGGGCTGCTGCTGCTGCTGCTGCTGCTGCGACGCCCCCGCGCGTCCGGCGGCGCTCCATTGATCGCGCAGCTTGCTCTCACGCTGGGGGACGCCGAGCTTGACGTGCGTCCGGGCGAGGTCGGCGGAGCGCTCGAGGGGCACGGGCTGCAATAGCAGGGGTAGGGCGAGGAGGGTGAAGGCGATGAGCGCGGCAGTGGCGGCGGTCAGGACAGACGCCGCCGGGCCGTTTAGCAGTCCGGCCAATGACGTCGTCGGCTCCATTTACACTGTAGGCGGCAAAGATGTACGAGCGGTGACGATGGGAGGGGGGGGGGGCACAGGAACGGTTCGAGTGGTTTTAAGCTTGGCTTCTTGACCAAGATGAGCGGGTTGCCATAATCGGCGAATATGTCTCGTCCGGGGAGAAGAGTAACTAATAAATTGCTCCGAATGCAAAAGTCGGGGTATTTCGGGAAGACATAAGAATACTCTACCAGGTGAGTGACGAACGCTGGTCATCACGTACTTGCAGTTACATACGAAAAAAAGAAGAAAAAAATGTTTATCCAGGACAAATTTTATTACGGCATAGGAAAGTCGTCTTCGGACGAACAGGGGACAAGCCAACCGGAAAGCAGTACAGAGAGGGAGGGAGAGAGAGGAATTTGAGACAAACTGGATACCAAGGGCATGCAGAAAATCAATAGAATGACGAGATGCGCCCGCATTCGGCTTGTGGATTCCAGCTGTGGCTTGCTTTTTTCTTCTTTCTTTTTTTTTTCTCGTCAACCACACCTGATGCGAGCTGGCCGAGTTCTCCGGTAGGGCGCCACCTTGTTATTCGGATGTTGGGTCAAGTCGGTATTGTTGGGTGGAAGAAGATAAAAAGGAAAAAAAAAAAAAAAAAAAAAAGGGCCTTCCCAGCCCTGGGAAGATCAGCAAACGACAAGCCACGAACCGGATGGTCAAAAATCCCAGAGGGGAAGGAAAATTCCCGAAGCAAAAGGAGCGATACCGGCGGTAAACGATGGGCCGATATATTGGTAGGAGAGAGAAAAATAAATAAAGCACATGCAAGTTGGATTCTGTCAGGGCCGAAAAGATAGGGTAGGGGGGGTTTGTTTGCTATGACCCCGTCGCATAGAAGAGCAAGATAAGATAATGGTAGAACGGCGACTACATCTACAGTACATGCCACTTTTCTTAGGGCACACGTGCCAGAGACGACCTGTGTGTCATGACAGGGCAAGTTGCCTTTTTTTTTTCTTTCTCAATGATTTCTCGCATGGGGGGGAAGTCAGGGATCGGGGTACTCTTGAGAGGTGTCATGAGGAGGTTTATTCCCGTCCGCCTTTTTTTGTAGCAACAGGCGCGACTTTTGCCTCTCCAAGGAAACCCCCCCTCCCCGGTTCCGGCTATTCAAAACATGCCGAAGGTAAATTTGGAAACAAGCGGGCTTGCATGTTCCCAGGGGCTGCATGAAACCCTTGTTTTTTTTTTCTTGCTCCTTTTTTTTTACGTAACAAATGTACAAATGAACCGAAAAAAAAAAGATGATGCAATTCATGAAATAATATTACCAGGGGGTGTGCATGCGTGTCCACCACGAACAAGTAACTTGCGCCGTTCAATTAGCCGCCGTCCGAGCCAACCGGTCATGCCTTTAACCGCCTCGATGGCAAGTACGTACAGTACATGTCCCAGGCGAGCTTCACAAGGGTCAGAAATCGCCCAGTCGCTTCAGCCATGTCTCAGTTTTCTTTAGTTTATTTTCCTTTCTAATCTAATTATTATGTCTTTATTTTTTCTTCCTGCATAATCACTCGTCGTTTGAGATTATCCTGGCCCATATCATGGCGGTCTCCGACTCGACGGCGCTGATCTTGCCAGAAAACAGATACTGCCCTTGCTTCGCCTGAACTATTAAACACTTATTTTATTATCATTCCAAGCCGACCCAGGTATCCGGGCGCCACCTGGCCCTGTAATATATCTGTCGTCTTCTTCTTTCTTTTTTTCGTGGACATGTTATACTCTAGGTATGAACTGGAGCAGGCCACCCGAGCCGTCCGTCTGTTACCAGGACTGGAACCGCCCGAGTTTACACCGCGTTTCCCCCGCACCGCAAGCCCACAAGTTCAGGCCAGTTTTCCTGTTTTAGGAGAGGCGGGGGGTGAAAGTTGCAGGTCTCGACATCTTGAGGCGGTGGGATGTGGCTGCAAGGAGAGGAACTGGAGCAGGAGAAGAAGAAGAAGAAGGGATTTTGCACCTGAAAAAACCGCTCACACACAGCCAGCCTTGGCGACAGTCGCTCGTCCATTCGTATGTGCTTTGGGAAAATTCGTACACCTTTTCGGCTACAGCTATGATCGCCGACCAGGCACAAAGACCAAAAATAAAAGCTACAAGAAATCTTCAGCCGTTGAATATTTTCTTTTAAAAAAAATCAACAAAATAGATTAATTGCCCCTGCCAAGACGTCCGTCTGTTTGCTCATCAGAACATCTCGGCGGCTACCCTTTCCGACATGTGCAAGCCAAAATCACAAAGACGCCTTGCCGAGAACACGGCGGGGTTTAAAAAAAAAAAAAAAAAAAAAAAAGTCGTGTCGTCTACGACGAGTTACAAGGTTTCACTGTCTTTGACTCGCCTTCAAGGAAAGGGCCATCATGGCATTGTTCAAGTTGCAGGGAATCTTCCCCTCAATTTCAACCCCCCACCTTTACCCTCGAGAAAGAGGACAAAGCATTTGGGGGGGGAATGGACTATATTGTGAGACATGGTCTCTGAACCTTTTGACTGTCATGGAATCGCGTAGGAGGACGCTTCTGTAGAGAGAGGCACGGTAGTCGCAATCATTATTTAGGCTGAGTGGTTTATGCCACCATCGGACTCCCTTCCCACCTTGGCTTGAGGGAGATATCATAAAGTCGATTAATGTACATCGAGACTCGTCAAACAGTAGCTTAAAGTTTATCAACATTACCTGCCGGTTTGGATGGACGTACACGATAAAAACTAACAAGGACGCAAAACCAATACAATCAAATGGAAGTGACTTTCATGCACGATGCTTTGAAAACAAATAATACATTGCTGACCCTGTCCTGTCCTTCGTCAACTTGACACACGCGAAAACATAGGGTAGCTTTCCCACACCCTCTCTCTCACACCCTCATCCGTACCGCACACTCTTTCTCTCACTATTAATAGGCTCGAGCTATCGACGGCTTGCCGTAGCTCCGGCCTGCGACCCTCTAATATATTCTTCGTTTCTGTCCTTGATATACTGCGAGCCATTTCTTCCTCGTCTTCTCCCCCAAACTCTCTCGTCTCGTCCTCTTCCCTAATGCGGCAAGCAAAACAAAAAGAGCAGCATCGGAGATGAAATAAGGCTTGCTTTAACTTCTCGGCCGATGCACGCCATCCACCCATTCATCCATCCAGTTATATTGCACATCATTGCTGACCCAGCCCTTGCTTTGCGCCCCAAGAGACAACGACAAATTCCCCTGACCCAGAAACAGATAGAATCCGAACACAAAAGAGCATTGTAAACTCCGCATACTTCACTGATAACTACATTGTGTACGCCGAGGAAAGCCCGTCCCAAGAATTGCCTTTGCCTGTTTCGGCCCCGCGGGTTGCGTCCTGTAGTTGGGCCTCCATCGCATCGCGGGTTTCTTCTGTGCCTGGCTGCCCAAGCATCATAGAGGGAATCGTCTTCTTAGCAACACATCCACCTTTCTACATGACGCGAGATTCACTTTGATAGTCTCGCCCACCTTGTTTTACCTCTGGCCTGTTGCCGTGAAAATTAGACACCGACGCACATGCTGTGCGGCCTGCCACTAGTCCCCACGCAATGCGGACATGCTGTCTAGCCCAGGACGCGGTCGATTTCGGCCCCGTCTTTACTTATGCTGGATCCAAAGACACACACACGCACACCGGGGGCTGGCTTACGGTGAAGGGACCCTCGGCCAATGTTCCAGGCCAAACTGCCTCCAAGCGTGGTCGCGATCCCCAGTTTCCGACACTTTCCTTTCCTCGACCGCCGTGAAGATGCTTCGTAGTTGATAGCCAGCCTCTTCGCTAGCTCAAGTTTGCTTGCCTTTGTAAATATTTATCCATGCTGCATGTACATACGCGTACGGGGAAAGCCGAAAACGACCGCCAACATTTAAAGGATCGAGATGTCGAGTGGAGTCCTACCTTGTCGGGTCAACTCAACACCTCGCGCTTCAGAACGCACCCAACCGCCGTTGAGGTCAAGACCCACCAGTTTGCGAGGCAACTGACAAGGTTTTAGCTTTGACCGGCGTAACAGAGTTTTTCGGTGTGCAGGCAAAATGGGCGGTGGTCTGTTTGAGCCAAAGTTTAAATCGAGCCTGGCGCTTATCATTGAGTATCGCCCCGTGCCGCTCGAGCGGGTTCGGACCCGAAGTCAAGGCTGTCGAAAACCAGGACGATCCAATTCACGTCCAAGATACCCGCGGCGACAGAGAAGAGAACCGGCCTAGATTCCACTCAGTAGCAACATGTTCCTCAGTACTTGGAACTGAATCTTTCACTTCTGTGAGTCTGGCCGGAAGCCTCGTCTTCGTGCGTGATGGCCCCGACGTGCATGACCATTTGCAGAAAGCTCCGGCGTGACATGGCAGCAGGATAGGCAGTAGGCCACCAATGAGAGCGAGACACGCCGCGTCGGAGATTGCTCTTGGGGCCAGCGCATTGACTGGCAGGTTTGTTGTTCTCTCGTAGCGACCTCCTCACGAGGGAAAGAAAAGGTTGACGAAGAGTCCATTCCGAAAAAGAAAAAGGAAAAACAAAGAAAAGTCTGTGAAGGTAGGTGGCGTGGCGAGCTAAGAATAGTGTCACTCTACTTTGCGGGAGGTACATAGTACTCGAGACCAATGTATCGTGCACACAGCCTCGACAAAGGACTTCTACCTCCGATGCACAGTCGAAAATGTACAGTACCTCCTCCTTCACACATTGGAGATACCTCAGTACTCATAGTCAGAGGATGTGCTGGGTACCCTGGACATTTCATCGTCATCGTAGACAGCTGCCAGGTGTCAGGCGCCAGATGCCAGCTACTACCTGGTACCTCTTACTTTTCATGTTCCGTTTGCTCGCCGAGTCAACGGCGAGGCCGCCTGAAATTAGATATTTTGTAAATACTAGTTGCTTAGTTTAAGCATCTGGTAGCCATTGAGACACGTTTCGCTTCTGACGTATGCTTCGAGCAGAGCAGAGCAAAGAGGAAGCGAGGAGGAGCCAGAGTGCAGTATCATGGTAGGCAGCAAAAGCCAGACTCGGCGCTTATACGATCAGTACGCACAGTCGTTCTCTGTCGTTCAGCCTGATACATTCAACCAGTGCTTGTGCTAATGGTGTGCTCCAGGCCTAGAGCAGCCCAAGACATGCAGGGTGTGCGGCTTTGTTTCTCGTGCTGCAGGCATATCTACTCATGCCGACTGTGCGCCTACATAATCATCCTTGTCATTTGATATCGGGTCTGCCGCGATTGGTTCGGACACAATTATCGAGTCTGGATAGCGAGACAAAGTCGCCAACGAGATAGTGATGCCACTCATTCCTGTACAAAATGGCGAGCCATTTTGATGTCCAGACGACGCGCTCAACTTCGAAGACAACAGCCTCTATAACCAGTGCTTATGGCGCCTGCTGTGTCGTCCGCAATGCAGCATTTATAAGTCGGTGAGCTGCACGTTCACGTCGACCAATGTGCAGTACGTGGACTCGAGGCGAGGTAACGTGAGCTGGTTTCGGGAGAGACTACAAACTTGGCTGATGCCGAGCTGACCTGAACAAACTTACAGTTAATTCGGTCAAAAAAGTCGACAATAACTCGTCATTTGCCGCGCAAGGGCCAGCCTGGAGAGCTGTCTCGATCTGGGAATTGTCAAAGACGACCCGCGGGCGATGTCGTTCTCAGAGTGCCAAAGCACTCCGCACCCAGGCCTCGTAGTTTCAACGATCAGCGCGCGCCGACGCGCACCATTTTGTCGTGGTTGATCGTCGACCAGCTAACTAACCTCTAGTCGATTTGCTATCCCAGCTCGAAGCGTCGCCTTCCGCCAGCGAGGAGGCGCCTCCTCCAACGCTCTGTGCACGAACCTGCTGATGGTGAGCCCGTGGCGCGAGCCAACGCCAGCCGAACCTGGTCATGGCTGGAGAACAGCCTCCCCACCAGAGGCAGAAGCAGACTGGCTTTCTGGCCGTTGCGGAGCCACCTGTGCCCGGTAACAATAAATCAGCCCCAGATCGGCCACTCATGAAGTTAGTGTACAGCATCCACACCAATACTATGCATCTCCACCGACACTACCACCCAAGGCGACTCGGCCCTCCAGCTAGAAACATATAGCTGGACGCCTGCGAGTGAAATAGGCGGCCGTCTTATTAGCAGCGAGCCAAGCAAAGCCATGGAATGGCCCCAGTCAACGGCCATAGCGAGCAAGCCATGTACCGGAACGATGGCATTGCCTCCACTCGCGGGCTAGAGTCTCGTAGACTCCGTCCATGTTGTTTCATTAAATAAATTCAGCAAACACAGGTTTAGCACGCCGGGCAATATACCAGCCAGCTGGGTATCCGTAGCTGAGGAAGCATGAGCGAGTCGGCTCGCCAGCCAACTTCTCGACTTCTTTTTTATCATCATGCCGAAGCAGTCGTCTCTCTAGTTATCAGGTTAGCTCCTACCAGATCCATTCAATTCATCAAAGACATGGCATCGATTCACGCAAATCCCGACTCGAAAGCGAGGCACAATTGTCAATTTGAGGCTGGTCACGCCTGGTCAGCTATAGCTTGGGCCCAAGCTATCCCTGTTTTACAGAATGCACTACCATCCACCACTTCTCTAGATGGCTTTTTCTTTTCAAAAATCTTCGTTGGATCCTTTGTCTAAATACTTTTTCACAAGAAAAAGCTAAGACTCATAACCCACTTCGTAGGGGGTATGCATACTACTGTGCATGCCTCGCAGGGTTCTCGCAAAACCTACAACACCATGTACACCAACCACACCTGCCCTTACCACCACTAATCTCGAATGTCGACCTAGCACATCCTTACCGTTTCTGGCGACCATACTTCTTGCTTCGGCTAGCCAGGTCTCTCTAAATCTAACCTTTGTCTGAGAGCCAGCTGCGCTTCCTTGTTATAACGGTAAGGTCTTACCGTCTGGGCCATCACATCGTCTTGAACTGCTCCCGTCCTTCCTCTCATCAGTCCTCACTGGTGAAGTCATTGGTGTTTCGAGTCCGAAAGCTTATGCCTATCACGTCCTTCTTCTCGAAAATATTTGATCTACGATGTTTTGTTCGCCTCGTCTCCTCGCTTGGTGCTAAACCTAATACATCCTCTCGAGACAAGGCGAGCTAACCCAACACTGTGCTCGTGCTCTTTCATCTGCGTACCGACAGCTGTGCCCTTTGGCGGAATCTTTGCTCTTCACACTCTGCTTGCTGATTCAAGGTTGGTTTTAACCCCGTATATCTGTATCAATTTCTTTTTAAACTTTGGTAGGGATACTATATTGCATTTGTCACGCTCCTTTTCGCCTGGACCACTCAACAGTACCGTACTTTCTCTCGAACAAAAAATCATACACTCACCCTCGAATGGGTATTCATAGTCTCCTTGGCGGATCTGATTGTCTGTCACGTCTCAGTCCTAGTGTCTCACTCCCAAATCTTACGCAGATATCGTCTTGCCCGTCGTCGCAGAAGACGCCTGCGTTCTCGTCTCTGTACCATCGGAGTTGTTCTGAAGAATGAAACGTTGGAGTGCTGATCCACGAGAGCGTCGACTTTGGTTCTTGCATTGCCAGTCGTTTCGAGCTTGAGATTCAAATCCTATTGAACTGAACGTATTGCTCGAAAGAGCTCGACTCTTGAAACTCAATGGCGCCATCACTTTTTCATTAGTTTGCACTATCAGTTCCGAGTCTAGATCTAGCACGATCTAAATGGGGATTGTTCTTTTCTCAACCCCAATATCAAGTACTTTCCCACGCATATTCAAGCTCTGCTAGTTAACGACAGTCACTCACGATCACCTCACACCATACTTGCTATCACAACTACTAATCATTCGTCGTCACCTCACGCCGTCCGCCATTCCAGCCAGGCTATACCCGACTTATCCAGCATCGCGCACACCTATTTGATTGATGCCTGATAGCTCACTTCTCACATGCTTCCGGACACCTCGAATAGATCTGAACAGTTCGAACACGTCTCCGTAACCGTATGAAATACTCAAAAGCTTTGAGCAGAGACTTTTTAGTACCCAAGAAACGCCGACTTACATGGCCAAGCTTTTATCCATAACCACCGAAAATTTATGACAATCAACATTTCAGGTAACGAGATGATTAAGATGGCGGAAAACTACCCTCAATTTCTCTCGTCAGTGATGGCCGAGGCAGAGGCTCACGCCTCATTGAATTCCGACGAGCTCAAGCATCCTCTTTTCATGGCTTCTCATTTTCGGCTTCCTAATACGCTCGTGAACTATCAAAACTCTGGACACACCTCTGGACCACAGCCAGAACCCTTCTACGCCCAGTCATCTACAACCGAAAGCCGGAGAGACTCGTCTACTGCGGCTGTCGACGCTGAGCATGTCAAGCATCGCAGAACTCGATCTGGGTGTTTTACGTGCCGGGGCCGCAGAGTTAAGGTAATTCAATTACCAGCGGGCATGTGGTATTAGTTTTTGAATCTGACATTGTTCTAGTGCGATGAAGCTCGTCCGATTTGTGAGCGTACGATATAATGCCATTCTCCCCATCTCCTTCTTCCCATTCTAACAGATACTAGGCTGCCGTAAAGGCGGCAGAGATTGTGTCTATCCCGACACATCTGGCTCGAAAAGTACTATAAAACAAAAAGAGTCTTCCTCTACTGGCGTGTCAAACCCAAGCCCTACTTCGTGCAACTCAGAAGAAATAGGCCACGATGGTAACAAGGAACCGGACTACGTTCTAGAGAAATCGAATGAACGACGGAACAGTAGCACGGAAAGAACAGACCCACTGCGGATAGCTAAGGATACTTCCGCAACTCAAGTGCCAGGACATGCTATTATTGATGTTCATAGCTATTCTTCCTCTTCCTTGGTGGCTATGGCGCCCGATCAACTCGGCATGACCGATTATTCTTGCGGCTTTGATTCAATGCTGACACAGCAACCGGGGCTGTCACAACTACCTCCAGATTACCAAACGCATCTTCGATACTTCTACGAGAACGTAACTTGCCACCATTACTGCCTCACGAACGACGTGACCAACTTTTTCGTGCCCGGAATGATTGCAGAGGCGTCTCATGACAGGCTTCTTCTGAATGCCATTGTTGCCTTCTCTGCTTACCTGCAACTCGTCGAGCAACCGCGCGGAGAATTCCGCGACTTTTTACTCTACTATAATCGCAGCATCACATTACTACTAGAGTGTCTCAAACAGGAGGAGAGTCATGCTCTCGCAACTCTTCTGAGCATTCTGCAACTCGCAACGATAGAGGTAAATTCACATATTCAAGCACAGGTGGCGTTGTTGAGTCTGACAATGGAACATTAAGGAGTACCTCGGCGACTGGCGGAACCTCATGGGACACCAAAGGGCAGCTTTGGAGCTACTTAACAAATTATTTACGCCGCTTACTGTCATGCAAACCGTCTTTGGGCGTATTTGTATCTCTTGGTACGCAAGGTTCGATGCGGGCGTGGCTTTTCTCAGCATTACACGTACCAGTTTCTCACGCGACTGGCTCGTCAATGCGATCAAGTACTACCAGCAAAAACGTCAGCAGGATCCGAGCCAACTGTGCTGGAAGCTCGAAGAACGACTGATGCGACTTGGCATTATTCGCTACGATATGGCTGTGCTATATTCGAATGGAATTTCTGGTTTAACGACGCCAGCCGACTTCTCGCATGAACATGATCAAATCACCATTAGACTGATGAATTGGAGAGACACCTGGGAGCCTACTTTGACGATTCCGGACTATATGGCGCGTGATAATCTCAGGGCAGACTTAGATACCGGCGATAACAGCAATCCGCGGGAGCAGAATTCGCCCCCAGCACATCTAAGTTCTGCTGTAGTGTCCATTGAATGGCATTCATGGATCATCTTACACAAGTCGATGGCAGAGAATGTCCCGCGAGAAAAGTTGGCCCTCGATCTACTCAAGCACAGTTACGCCGTGTGCCAGCTATTCGAGAGAATGGAAACCTGGCCTTTGACGCCGAAAGGAGTGCTGTTGGGTCTTCGACCGTTCTTGATAGTTGCTTCAATTTTTCTACCGAAGGATTTGAGACATCGAAAATGGCTGTGGCAGAAGTTTGCATTGCTTGAAACCATGGGGTGAGTTGATATCTGTTCTTTGCTTTTATCATCGGTCATGATATTTTGCTTTCGTTTTGAGCTGTGGGCCAATTTCATGTTATTGCTAAAACCGATCTCATGAGGTATATAGGTCGATCCATACTTTTCCATTTCGATCGAAGATTGCGGAATTATTCGGAGATCAGGAAGCAGCTCGCTGGTGGTACACGGACGACAGAGGATTCAGTGTGACGCTGCAAAACATACGCAACTTTGCAGATGAGCGGCACAAAAACGCACTACCGTTAGGCTGCAAGATGGTTCTTAGCCGGCTTCTCGAAAAGCTTACTTCGCAATTCGGGAGTGGAGAGTGAAGGCCAGAACACGCGACCCTGCAGCACACGAAGAGTTGGTTAGGTGTTATAGTATCGACCTTACTACGAAAAGACGTAGCTAAAGATACTACATGGTAGCTAGGCTGTGGCACTGTGGGCTTCAGAAGAGTCATGTTGTCGACGACCTGCTCCCCCAAAACTACGTCTGCCTTGTCCCCTCCCTGGTCATAAAGCTGGGGCAGAGATTGCGTGGCTTTGTGTCCTGGGATGTGAGACACGCCGTGATTTCTGCTTCTCGTGCCCGTACGCACATGACGGACGGACCGAGCGATCCACTATATTCCGAGAAACGAGGCGGGCGATTCGGGTGCTGTACATACGTGCCCCGAAGGCACATATCATGACGATCCTACTTTTTGCCCGCCCGGGAAGCTCTTTGACGCACAATGACTTGGAGAATCGATAGAGATGTTCATGGAAAGGCGGCAGACAGAAACCAATTAGAATCATGTCAAAAATAGAATTGAGAGTGATCGAATTTACATATTTTACATGGCTCGGTGTCACATTCGTATGACTCCTTGCTCGAATAGTCTGAGAGAAAAACAAGTAGATTACTCTTCTCGGCAGAAAATATGAAAGTGGACGTGGGCTTCCGTGCACATACCGAGAAAATACATGCCAAATACCTCTTACAGCATCTTGCGGTTGCGCTCCGTCACATAATAGACTACAGTGAAACCATGGGGCTTCGACATAGCAAGCAAAATACTATTGTACAAGATACATTACAAGCGTCTACTCTGAGGGCTGCAGACTAGCTTTCTCAGTGGCCTCTGCGGTAGGCGCCGTCTCGCCGGTTCCCCCTTCTTCATGGTCTTGCTTGGACGTGTTACTATCCGACGGGGGGGCCTCCGCGGTGTGCGTCTTTCCGGCATCAGCGGCATCGGTAGCAGGTAGATCCTCGGATGCCGCTGGGGTGGTTGAAGAGACCTTTTTGGCTGCATGCTCCGTGACTTGGTCATCTTTCTTGTCGGGTGTCGGGCCCGGCTCGATTGTCTCGGCGGCATTGCCTACAGCCCCTACGGTCCCCGATGCTTTATCATGGGTCTTCCCGTCGTCACCGTCGAGGTTGTCCTCCTCGTCGGTTTTCTTGCTGGGTATCGATGGTTGTGGTTCCTTTGCCTGGGATTCATCGTTCACGATCACAGGCGCATCTGCCATCTCGGGCTCGTCGTCAAACTGGGACAGGTTCGGCGACGCAGTGAAGTGCATCCCGTCGACGTCTCGCGCCATGGCATCCACATCGTCTTCCTCCGTCTCCATCACTGTCGTGACAGCGCTGCCCGTTGAAGGGCTGCTCCTGATGTGTCGTCTAGTCGCGGTCCGACCGGGCAACTGTGGGTTATCCTCGTTTCCGGTAGCATCGCTGCCAATCTTTTGCGCTGATGACTTGGACTTGAGGATCGTCGGAGCCGGACGCGGCTTGACGACTGCTTCAGGCTCCGACTCGGGCAACTCGAGGCCTTCTGCTTCCGGTGGCAGTTTGTAGTTCTCCGCGGGTAGCAAATCGTAGAGGTCGCATACCGTCTTGAAGAACACGTACAGACCGCTCTGCCCCTCGACGGCCCAGAAGACGCTGCGGTGCTGGAACCATGCGTGTGCAAAGATGCGATGCAGACGCCGAAAGACGTTGACGAGATTTTTGAGGCCGACATGTTTGTTCTGCGTATCGTTGAGTATGACGAAACGGCTCGGAAATATGTTTTGATCAGACACCACATTCGCAGCCCAGTCCAGCGTGTGACAACAGTAGTCGATGGCACAACAGCTTTTGGGCTGCTCGTGCACGGCGCAGAGAAACTGCCACTCGGAGGCGCGCATCTCGGGACAGGTGCTCGCACTGCAAGGTGGTAAGTCGAACAGAAAGCCAACAATGAGCGTGTTGCATTGTGATATGAGGAACCGGCACAGCTCGTAAAGCCAGAGTGTTCGGTCGATGCCAGGTGGCGGCTGCGCAATTTGGTGAGCGGTGGCGCGCGTCAGCGCCCGTGTGCCCTCGCCGGTGTGATGATAGTGGAGAGCAGCGAGATGCTCCTGCAATGAAAACGCTGATTCCAGCTGTGTCATAGGCTGACATTAGCAACGATGCCTCCCCAAGACTTTCAGGCTTGGACTTGTTCGACCGTCTGGAGGCGACCAACTTCCGCTTACCTCGCTCAGAGGCACCAGGGGTGGTCCGGCCGCCATGTCGGCAGCTTTTGTGCCGGGGTGTATTCGCCGCTTCGAGTTTGCATCGAGTATGAACTGTTCCATCTGCGTCGTCTCGAGCGAGGCGGGAGGCCCTCCTGAAGGCGAATTTGGGGTGATTTGAATCTCGGCGGCCGGTGGAGGGCTGGGCAGCCTCGGCGAGCTGGGCGCCATTGCCATTTCGAAGCAGTATTTCGGGCTCGGGTTCCTGCGCACTCAACAGGGCAAGCTAGAAGAATAGGATCAAAGGAGGAGGGGGGGGGAAGGGGTGGTTAATGGCCTGTAGCTACATGCAATTGTATTCAAGACCTGCTGTTGCTGTTGTGGTGGCTGATGATTGATCGGGCGCCGACCTTGCACCTTCGCTAGTTGCATGTTTTGGCCGGTCTGTATAAAAGGAGAGCTTGATAGATGCATATTAAACTGTGCCTGCCTGTCTGAATGGCGATTTGTGGGGGCTTGTCCTAGTACTAATCCACTGGACGGCCTGGACCACAATTGACATCATTCGACGGATAGGGCTTTTCACTCTATAGTAGTCCATGCGCGCAACTTGGACTACAACGCAGGATCATAGGCCAAGTCACCGAGGCCACGCGAATACTCTTTTCTCATTTAGCCGTAGCGGCAGTGGCCCCGAACAGGTGTTCCTGGATAGGCCAGTGTTCTGCCCTAAAATAGCACAACAGCATGGACCTTGACGACGATGCCCCTCCGGACCTGGTCAATACTGCGGGGCAACTGGAGGAGGAAGAGGTCACTGTGAAGGTCCCTATTACGATAGTGACAGGTATAACTCGACGATTGCTCAGTTGCGGCGGGGAGACCATGGAGATTCTAACACACACATAGGATACTTGGGGGCGGGAAAAACTACTCTTCTAAACTACATACTGACAGCCCAGCATGGCAAGAAGATCGCCGTGATCATGAACGGTGCGCAGTGAAGAGCTAGCGTCGACATGTCTTTTGTAGTGGGCTGACATTTCTCGGTGCAGAGTTTGGTGATTGTATAGCATCGCCCCGACGCTGCGAACAGAGATAGGGGGCTAATCGTCAGGGTGCAGCTCTGGATATTGAAAAGTCCCTCACTGTCAACAAGGGCGATGAGAAGGTGGAAGAATGGCTGGAAGTCGGCAATGGCTGCATCTGCTGCTCAGTCAAGTATGGCCATGATGAGACTTGTCGGCAGAAGGGTCTTCATTGACGAAATGTTAGGGACACTGGTGTCAACGCTATTGAGTCACTCATGGCCAAGAAAGGCGCCTTTGATTACATCTTGTTAGAAACAACAGGATTGGCAGACCCTGGCAATCTCGCACCCTTGTTCTGGGTCGATGATGGCCTGGGAAGCACCATATATCTAGACGGCATTGTCACGCTTGTCGACGCTAAGAACATACTGAAAAGCCTCGACGATCCTACCGGCAAAGTCGAAGGGCACGATGATGACGGCCATGGCCCAGTCATGACCACGGCACACGTCCAGATATCGCATGCCGATGTCATTGTCATTAACAAGGCCGACCTGGTGAGCGAGGCAGAGCTTCAAAACGTCAAGAACAGAATAACTTCGATAAACGGCCTAGCAAAGATTCACGTCACAGAAAAGAGCGTCGTCCCCCAGTTGGAGGGCGTCTTGCTCGACTTGCACGCGTATGACCAGTTTGAGGAGCCAGAACCAAAGACTAATGCGCACAGCCATCTAGATCCTGTAAGTTGACATCGCGATTCTTCAAAACAGTTTTGGGGCCGGGAAATCCAAGAATAATACTGCGCGACATGTACTGATAAGGACCAGTCACTTTCAACAGTAACAATACCTGTCAACATGCTCAAGCCGGCGCAGCTGGAGCAAGTCGACAAGTGGCTGAGACAGGTCCTTTGGGAGAACGAGTTGCCTGGCACCAGCGGACGGCAGAATTTCGAGATTCATCGCTCGAAAGGGCGGCTCGTATTCGAAAATGGTGAGGTGAAGATGCTGCAAGGTGTGCGGGAAATCTTTGACCTGACCGAAGCCCCGGAAAGCGATGTGCCGACCCCGCTGACTGGAAAGATCATCTTCATCGGTCGGCATGTAGCCGGGGTCGATTTCGAACGAAGCCTGCGGAGCCTCATCGCTTGAGTGAAGCGCTGAAAAGCGCGAAAAAAATACAATATTCATAACGATACATTTGCACGACGTGAAATGCATGCACAGGTTGAGGTTTGCTAGGCTATTTGAAATAGTGCTACCTAGTATTTCTCGGCTTTGTGAACGAAGCTAGATCTTGCCGCTCTTGTATACCTTGAGGCGGGAGTAGCTACTACCATCTGTACATAACTAAGCCCGGCATCAAGAGTCCGAAGGGGCTGCTGGGGTTGAGGTAAGTAGTAGATGATAGATGGATAGTACAGTTAGAGGTAGATGGCAGTACAGTAGATGGTACCTGCACCGGCTATGCGGCTGAGCGGGTCTCCCCTCTGGGTGCCTGTAGTTAATACTAACGTCCTCCAGAAGGCACACTGAGAGCATGCCCTGTAGAGACCCTCCAGTGGGCCCTCTCTCCAGTTCGTGATTGGTGCGACTTGCGTATCGGGGCGGACCCACTTGAATCCGGACAGCATTTACGATGCATCCAGCCTCGCTTCGTCCTTATAACCAGCGCCCACGCAAACGCAGGCGATATATCTTCTGCTACTTGCGCAGACGCATACCCTCGACTTCAGATTGCAGCTCTTCTCCATAAAGCCAGTCCGTGACCTGGCTGACCTCGAGAACGCGATACCGAATCACCATCACAACTGCGCTATCGACCACCATGAATCGACCAGGTAGGTCTCGACGTTGCCCACCCTCGACTTGTCGCGGCGCGATCGCCTGTTCTGTCCAAACCGACCTGCCCCGTCACGGCAACCGCTATATTCCTCATGGTCTGACTCCAGATCTCGAATATTGGCTGTAGCGCCACATGTTGCGGACTATCCGAGCTTCTCCTCGAAACATCGTCAAAGCGTTCACACTCGTAGATGACGAGATGGATTCTGCACCTGCTCAAAAGGCCAAGGTTTCGGACTTGATCTACCGACCTACGGCTCGAATAACGTGGCGATGGAGGATTTCTACCCTGCAGAGGTTGTCGAGCTTAGTGTTCCGCGGCTAACCCGTCCTCACCAGGCGCCGTACCACAAACACTGCGAGGGATGCCTGGCGGCTTCGGTGGCCAGCAGCAGCCCCAACAACAGCAACAAAGCCGAATCGTCTCGAGTCGCATACCGAATGGGAAATTAGGTATCGTCCTTTTCTTGTCTTACACGAAATGACGACACAGTTCCTCTGTGGGGGGTTGATCGCGGCTAACAAGGGTCGATCAGCATCGGGAAGCAACAACTCTGGCTGGGCGTTTAGCGGAACCCCGATGGGAAACAGCAACAATGCTTTCCAGAACCTGAATCGACAACCAGGGGCCGGTATCAGCTTTGCCCAGAGTCTAGGCGGATCTCAGCAAGCGACACCTCTTGACTTGTCGTACGTTCCTTCCAATGTTCCAAACAGAGCCATCTACCATGACCATCAAGTCGACTAGATATGCCACGAGGAGCAACCCTGACTACACCTCAACACTGAGCAGCGTCACGCATCATGAGAAACATGGCGAACACGCAAGAACTCTTACCAGATCGTATATCGAGTCTCGCGTACGCTGCCGTTGTTAAAGGGTAATTGGGCTGTCTCGCTTTGGCGTCTCGTAGTCGGCTCTGCAGTCAGTTTCTTGGCATCATCAGTACTGACAGCAACACACAGCGAATTTCCGTCCTTATCCAATAACCATCAACTGGGAAACGCTTCTCAGACATCGATGTGGTCAACTGCAGGTTCGAGAAACGTCAGCGCGCCGGTGCAACGGAATCAGCCGACGCCCTCATCTTCTCAACATGCTGGACAAGAAGACATGTACAGCTCCAACTCCAGGTCCTCGGCAGCACATGGTTCATTGCGCTTTAGCAACCAAAGCGCACAACAGGCTCCGCCAAGCAGCGTAGACGAGTTTCCGCCGTTAAATAGAGCCGGCAACGGAGAGGAAAGAAGTACCAGTCTGATGTCCTCTCTGGGAATCAGTGCGCAGAGCACATCCTCAGCTACATCTGGGAACAGGGGAAACGGCTTGTTAAATGCACTCTCGGCCAATAATCGAGCGAATGAGCCAAAATCCCAAGCCCACTCGAGTGGAATAGGTAATTCTTTCCTGCCATCGCACATGTAATGAGCGTCGCTAACTTGGAGCGTGGTTAGGCGCCGCAGTGGAAGAATCTGAGGACGACAACCGACCGCGAGCATCTGACCGCTTGGCAAAACAAATGGCAATCATGGGCAACGGGGGAAGTGCGTCGCCATTGTCACGGCAGGATTGTCCCATCAGCAAGGCCAAAGATGCCGAGCCGCATGGCTCTACAGATCCGTTGACTGGAATGCCAGATGCGGATAAATGGGGTCTCAAGGGGTTGCGGACACTCATGAACAACTATCCCGATTATCACGCTCTAGTCGTCGGTATGGACCCGAATTCCCTAGGGTTAGACATGCAATCGCCAGAGTAGGTTGAATACCGTTCTCGAGCAATTTCCTCTCCAACATGGCGCTTGTTTTGTTAACACTATCAGTCCCATATCGACGCAGGTTTATTCTCTGTTTGATGATAGTCTGCCAAGGCCGCCGGTCAAAGCAAGCGATTTTGGAATGCCGGACTGCTACAACGTCACAAACGTCCAGCCGATCGAAACAAAAACGCCTAGCTTCAATGAAGAGACATTATTTTGGATCTTTTACAGCTGTCCAGCTGATGTGAAGCAGCAAATGGCGGCCCAAGAGTTGTAAGCAGATGCGCCGCCTTTATGCATTCATTTCCACTCTGCTAACGTTCTATTCAGACATACTCGTAATTGGCGCTGGCATCGAAAACTGCAAATCTGGCTCACCAAGGATGAGCAGATGGCGCCTCAGATTCTGGGACCGAACCACGAAAGGGGTTGGTACATCATCTGGGACACCAATCGCTGGCAAAAAGAGAGGGTAAGTTGGCCGCTTATCAAGTCTCGTCATGGCCAACTCTAATTGACGCCGTATAGCGAGAGATCAACCTACACTACAGTGATCTAGAGACCGTGGCGAACACTGGGACGGTACCGGCTTAGGCGAGGGCACGAGGTAGCCAACCCATGCCTTTCGCCGTACACAGTGATTGCACCACAAGACTCCGTGTTTGTGATTATGTTGCACGAATCTTTTGGTTGTTCGGCGTTGAGCCACGTCGGCTGCGGATATGCTTTTGGTTTGATTTATTTTACGGCAACCAGGTACCGCGACGGACCTGAGCGGGTACGGATGATGGAATAACGCAATGTCCGGTCAAGGTTTGACCGGCTGAGGATCTTGATTGCCGTGTGACAAATGCACAGTACGATACGCGTAACACGCTGGCTGATGGGACCTGTCTGGGTCAGCTTGCTGGTGTTTATCTGATGGTCCTGACATTGAGGTGAGAGTCTCGAGCAGGGCCACTGGTCGAGGCGACAAGGATAGGTCAAGACCGAATTTAATTACAACGCGTAACCAACCACCATCTATCATAGTTCCTGCCATTGGGGAAGCGTGAAGCAGTGATATTTAACCCCTGGTCAAGAAACGTCTGTGGCCATTAGCCACGGCAAGACAGCTTCAGCACACAGGCTGTGCAACACACAATGCTGCTGCGCAACCATGAAGTATCAGCAGATCAGTGATATGGGACCGCCTATCATATATCGTAGCATAGCATAAGTTCCAAAGCATGAGCGTGGGTAGAGAACATGGATGGGCGAGCAACCGTTCTAGTGGGACAAGTATCAGAAAGCCGACAGCTTCAAGCCAGAACTCGGACCAAGGCAGTCCCATATACAGATATTCGATATATGATACGTGCATTTGTACCTATAGGTTAGCATTTGTGCCTTGGTACTCTGTAGATCTGTAGAATGGAGCGCTCGGGAATACGACTATGTACTATATACGGAAGTGGAATATGATGGAGTACGCCTGTCGCTGGGTCTCGGCTACACGAATATTTTTAGCCCAACGGTGGACACGAGCGGTCTGCCTAGGCCCTGTTGTGGTGATCGGCACAGACCAGCTCGCCGCTCTTCCAGATGCTAAACCCAGAATCTCCGTCCTCTCTTCTGCTGCCACGACGCCGTCACGGGTCGGATACCTGCCGAAGCCTCTACCTACGAACCCCTCCCCGAAGCAATCTTTTTTCCAACGTCGTCAAAATAAGCAAACCTTTTCGCCGTATTCCTTACGTCGCCTCCCTCACCGGTCAAGGCGCTCGAACTCTCAACTGCGATCTCTCCCGGTCCGCTTCCACCAGTTTCCTTTGCCCCCGACATCCTCCCACTTGGGACCCAAAGCCCCTTCGCGAGCACGCCGACCTTGGAAAAGCGAGCAATGGCCAACGATCAAATCTCGCTGCCCTACTTCGTAGGCGTGCTGATCCTCGCGGGGCTCATCATCCGGTATCTCTTCTTCTCGGGGACGGCGCCGCGCGCGCACGCGGCAGCGCGCTCGCCGGAGGCGCTGCTGCGGTCGCGAGAGGCGGCCGTCGAGCGCATACAGCAGATGTTCCCGCAGACGGATCGGCGAAGCATTCTCTGGGACCTGCAGCGGAACGGCGGGAACATACAAAACACGACGGAGCGGATCCTGGCCGGTCGACTGGAAATGGTGAGTATATGTGAAGCACGGACACCACCACCACACATCACTTTGCCACGCGCCCACGCAACTGCTACGGCCATCTGCGCCACTGCCCCCCTGCTCCGTTCCAAACATGCTAATGATTTCCCGCTCAGCCGCCGGTGAGCTTCCAGCCGCCGCCGCCACCGGGCCAGAGCGCTTCGACTCAGAGCACATCTGCTGCGCGGGCGGCCGACAGGGTCACGCAGCCCGATCTCATCACACGATACAACTTGAAGGACAAGGTCGATGCCGAGGCGACGGCCGGCGATGACGGCAAAGGAAAAGGTTGGAGCTCGAACCGCGAGGAGAGGCAGCAGTCGTTGCAGCGTCGGCGGGACGAGATGATTCTGGCCGCGCGAAAGAAGATGCAGGCCAAGATGGCGGCTGAAAATACGGTTGGTACAGGCCAATAAGCGAGCATTACTCGACCTTTTATTGTGTTATCTCTGTACAAAACTACGCCTGACCTCTCTATCTGCCTGTTATTTTTCAAGGCTACATTCAGCGTTGGTAATTAATGTAGCGAGTGTGTTGCGCAAGGCTGCAGGTGCTGTCTACATACGACACTTCCACGATTGACCTGGCGGATGCTCGAGGCTATTACGAGTGTTAGAGGAATCGATTCATGTTGTGCTGCGATACTTGAGATCGGTCGTAATAATAGTGCGCGCCCCGATCCAAGGTGTCGGGCAGCATGGTTGTGTTACTTTGGCGAGCCCATTATTCGTATAAGAGGTACCGCTTGCCCAACAATCTACGTTCCCCTGGAAAAAGACTTCACTCGACACAAACCCAGCTTTTTCATCTCGCCCTGACCCAAGCGCCACATTCGCCAGCCCGGCCAAGTCGTGGGTTGCCTCAGTAAACGACGGACGGCTGAAGCGTAAGAGCTGAGCCACAGCGCGGGTTCACAGCCTCACAAGCCAAGCGTCACCGCGGGGACCAGCCCCACGGCTGATCTCACAGTGTGCAGTGGCGCGCCGGCCTCTGCGATTTTGGCTTTGCAATCCTGGCTTTACGCAGCTGTACAAAACACAAAAACTTCGTTCGCTGCCAGCTGGCTGAGCTCATTTATATCTTCCGCGCTTGCTCTCGATATCTTCTACGCGTCAAAACACTAGACTCATCTGCTGCACAAACGCTCCTTCGCGTGTCTCACGTGGGTCGGCTCGCCGTTTGTTTCTAGTGGCACACCGAAAGCACCTTGATCACGAAGCCCGGCGGGGAGCTTGCAGTACACGCATTGGGTACGGCGAAAATCACGAAAGCATATCTCATTAGGTTCTTGTTATACGTACTCACATTTGAGGCAGCCTGATGCGGATACCGCCATCTCACCTGTAGCCATTCGAACGGGCTCATCCAGGAATAGGCTTGACGGTGCGATGGGTGAGAATCGTGATTACTACGCGGACCTGGAGCTGCCACACACGGCAGATGTGTCAGAGATCAAGAAGCAGTTCCGGAAGCTCGGTATGGCTAGGGCCCTTCTAAATTGTGCTGCCGCGGCCTGCTGACATGTGCGACCAGCTCTGAAATACCACCCCGATCGAAATCCCGGCCGAGAGCAAGAAGTCAACGCCAAGTTCCAAATAATACAGTGCGCGCATGAGGTGCTAGGAGATCCGACCGAAAAAGCAAGATACGACGCGTCCTTTGGCGGTCGAACAAGTCGCTACCCTGCGCCTTCTGGCCGCAAAGGCAACCCCTGGTCCGAAGCGGCACAGAACTTTCCTCCCCCGCCCAGACGAAACCCCCCTGGTAAGACAAGTACTCCGTCGGGCGGCGGAGCGCAAAGATGGTCGTCGCGCTTCCCTGCAGGCGTCCCGCCCACGGCAAAGCAGTACACCTCTGCCGACCCCGAGACCAAGAAGAATGCGGCCAAAGCGTTCGACACCATGCGCAAGTCGCAGGCCAAGAAGCCGCAGCCCAAGTCCTCAGAGCCGCCGCCACCTCCTCCCCGTACTCAGTCGGCACGGGAGCGCGCTGAAGCCTCGTTTGGGACGAGGAAGCCGAGCCAGCCGACGCGACCACCCGCGACCGACAACGACCCGAGCGGCCGAAAGCCGGTGCCAAGTTTCTATGACGTTGGCTCGCAACAGCACCCACCTGTGCCAGATCCGCTCAGTCAGTTTAGAGATGGTAACTCCCAGTCAGATTCCCAATACAGATCCCAATACACAACACAGGGAGGCGGCAGGTTCGATCCTTTCGAGGGGATTCAAAGAACCCCCAGCACGAGAAATACTGGTGACGAAGACTTTCGCCACTCGCCACAAAAAGACGTGAGCGAGGGCACAGCTGGAGCCTACGCTAAGCCGTCTTTCAAACAAAGGGCTCAACGCGGCGATGGCGATGGTGTGTACCGAGTCCTTTGGCCATTTTTTCAACACCAGACTCTGACCAGGTAACAGGCTCCGACAACATTCGCTCCCGCACGGACTTGGATTCAATGTATGCCAATTTTCCCAGCACCATACACGATGCGCCATATTCTCCGAGTCATATCAGAAGGACGCCTGCAATATCATCGTCCTATTTTGGATCTTTATCAAGTGTATACAGTTCTCCGCCCAACAATCTGACACCTAGTGGGTGCCGGACTACCCTGCAAGACAGGCCCCAGTTCGAGCAGCAACTACAACGATTGCTCAAGCGTTTGATTGCCGCGAATGATCCTGATTCTCCACACTATCCCGCACTTGATGTAGCAAGGAATGAAGTTGCTGACAGAAGCCTGAAAACTAGCTTTAACCTCAAGATTGATGACGATACCTTTGGCAACTCGGAGCGCAGTCAATCGCCCTCTCGTCGGCGGCCTGCTGCCCAACCCAGCTTCGACCAGAGCAACGTGAACGGCATTGACACTGGTTTCTCTAAAGAGTTCAATGACAGGACTTGGAGCTTTGCTGCAGGACCTGCCACCTCCGAAAAGCACGACAGCAATCAGCCGCAAGCTTCTTTAGACGGTCATGTGGAGAACAAACAACATGCTAATGCGGCAGAAACAGCATCAGAGACCTCGGCTCAGGAAGCAGCATTCAATCCCAGTGGCTGGAACAACATGTTTAGTACTCAGACATTTGTCCCTCAGAATGTGGCACCGGGCGCAGCATCGCCGACACGTACATCACGCACAAACTCGAGAAGATCAAAACCTACAAAGTCGAACGCCACTAACCCAATAGTTATCGAAGATAGCGACGAGGAGGATCTGTACGAATGGCCAGGCCGCAGACCCCAAGCACAGGCTCAGACGACCGAAAGCCCACAGGCTATGGACATAGATACTCCTCCAGCCGTGCCTCCTCGTCCAGAGGCTTCTGCTCGGGCTATTTACGTTGAACCGACGCGGCCAGAATGGCGATCGGATGAAGCACAGCCGGCCACGAATAGCTCAGTACCACAAACAGGCCATCGGGAATCGCCGACAAGGGCGCATGTTGGAGGATCTGAGGATAGTGAAGAGTTCAAAGCCAGTCTTGACGACCTGAGGAATGTTGAGCCGCTTGCGCAGCATCAAGCAGGGCTGTCATCGTTCTCGGAGCTCAAAGACACTCTTCCCTTCGAGTCTAAGGCCTCGGGCGGAGTTCCGCTACGCATACCCAAGGTACAGCCTCTAGTGTTCCCGACGCCGCCCTCTGCACCGCGACTGCCCCCGACAGTTGCCATCGAGGGCATCACTCCCAACGCGGCATCTTGGAACAAGTATCTGGACGATTTCGGGATGTATCTGCAAGAATGGGAGTTGTTCAATGCACAGGTCGTTGATCACTTTGCGACGAGAAATGCTCACGTGAAGCGGCTTCGCGAATCCAAGGGCTACGCATTCCTAGGGTCCCGCTCCGAGAAGGAGGTTCAGGAGTACATGAGCTGGGTGCAGCAAGACAACGATGTGCGGAGACGCTGGAACGCTGCCTGCGAGGGCCATGAGGAGCGCTTCAGGGAGTTTATGGCGTTCCGCAACAAGATGCAGTGAGGTCTGATGTGGAGAGGAGCTGTTACGAGACTGCAGAGATCGAGACTTATGTATGTACACACATGAAAAATTCTCACCACTCGCTCACGGGTTTTTGCATGGTTTGATTCGAAGGCGGATGGGACATAGATGAGGCAGAGACATGTTGATGACGAGGAAAGCCGACACGACATGACGATATCATAGGAGTTTTGGGCAGTGTCACAATGGTTGACTTGATGGCTCACGGTTGAGCAGCGATTTAGACTGACGTTATGAAATTCAAACAATATTGCTACTTTTGTATCGGATCGCTTCGAGAAGCAAAGATGGCGCCGAAAGTCGTGCTTGGTGTAGTCTCATTTGTGCTCCGGAGCTTTTTGCAAAGGTGAGTGACCGCTGCCGTTTCTGTCAGAATGAGGAGCTCACTTTTCTCTCACGCAGTCATGTCTCGCGTGATAGATTTTTGACGCTTACTTTAGGCTGTAGAAACTTGCAGGCTGATTGTTTTATAGTTTCTCATTTTTTGTTCTCGACAATCAGCGTCTTTTCCCTCGCGCACCAGCTACAGAACCGTCACTCAACCTACTTTCTCTGTTGACCACATCACATCTGCATTTCCTCAGTCCAGAGATACTTCGACTATAATAACCGAGACTTTCGATATTGAAGCAACCTGTCTCTTTCTTTTTTTTTTCCCGCAAAAAGAAGGAGAAGAAAAACAAACATCCCTCCGTCCGACCATGGCTTCGGAAGCAAGCACCGTCTCGATCGCCAACAAGGGCAAGGCGAGTGTATGGACCGAGGAAGCTAAGGTAGGCTGACGCATGTGATCCCAAGGAACTACATCGATGCGAACATTTCTCGTTTAAAAATATTCATCAGTGACTGATGATGCTGACGGTGATAACAAGTATGAGCTCCTGCTTCGCGTCATCCATCAGCTCAAGCAGGGCAGGCCCATCAACTGGAGCGGCATTAGGATGAAGGGCCGCAACGCAAAGTCGGTGAGCAACGTGTGGACCAAGATCAACAAGGACATGAAAGAGCTGGAGGATCTCGACGATGGAGGCACGGCCGGCACGCCGACGCCCAAGAAAGCTTCGGGTGAGCCTGTTGGCCGGTCAGGGGCGCTGTATTTTTCTTTCTCTAAAGAGAGGGTGCTAATTTGATGGGAAGCCAAGCGAAAGAATGCAGTCAAGGATGAGGACGAAAGAGACGAGCCCGAGACGCCTGTCAAGATGCCGGCGAAGAAGAAAGGTATGTGCCGCATGGTCGCGACGTATTGGGGTCTGCATCATTGTAGGCGAGCGGGGAATGCTGACGGCTTCTTTTTGTTCACGTTATAGCTCGCGCAGAGTCGGTTAAAAAGGAAGAAGAAGATGGCGATGTCAAGGACGAGGAGCATTAGTAGCTGGGGTTCAGGGGCAAGGAACGAGTTGACGATGATGATTGGCACACAGGTGGGGAGGGACCGATATCAAGAAAGGTATACTGGAATGAGATGAATGGAAGATTTGATCGTGGCTATGCAAGACTGGGCAATGGTTGATGTGACCAGGCAGACCCCCGCGTGGTGTGGATGGTTTCTATCAAAACCAAGAGTGACAGATAGAGCGTGGAGAAGACCCGAGGGCCTTTGATCTGTGACGAAGGCTCGGTATTGAATAAATCGCTTTTTGAACTTTAGTATCATTAGATTACTGCGGCTACAGATGGCGACGAGTGCGCTTTGCTCGTCGAGTGTGACAACTCCACCTGGCCTTCACCTCGACTTCACCTTTTCTCGTCCTGGGCACGCAGTGAGATTTTCCAACCTCTCTTCTTTACCCCTCACCTCACCTCTGTTTGCTTAGACCCTGGCAGCCTTAACCCGTTCATTCAGAGCAGGCTGTGTATGATTATTTGATCCGAGATTCCCAGATTTACTCCTCCCTCCTTCTCCCACCTTGCCTTGTTCCTCACAACACCACCACACTGCAGCCCCTTCTTTTTCTACCTCGGGTCAGACAACTGTGTCAAGCTTTTCAATTGAATAAAGATTCATCTCCCGCGATCAGAAAACATGTCCGATACAGCAGAGCCAAAAGCTGCAGCTTGGACCCCCGAGGCTAGGGTACAACTCTCTCTCATATTCCGTCCCGTCCTGTTTATATCTCATGTAACAAGTATGCTGACTTCTACTTGTTGCTTTCCCCTTGGGCCTTTATAGTTCCAATTTCTTCTACGCGTCGTCGGGCAGCTTCAAAAGAATGGTCAGGCGATCAAGTGGAACGAGCTCAACATGCCGGGCCGGACTCCAAAGTCCTTGATGCATCAGTGGGCTAAGATCAAGGCCTTAGTCGCAGATCTAGAGAAAAACAACGGCGAACCAAGCACGCCAACAAAACCCAGAGGTTCGAAGAAGACGGCCTAGTCCATCCGGTTGTGGTGAAAGTGACTGACGCCTTCATCGTTGTCCGCACAGGAAAAGGTGCCAAACGCAAGGCAGCGGAGGAGCCGCTCTCACCACAGCCTACACCAACCAAGCGACGGCGTGAGTCGAAGTTTACTGCGGCGTTGCCGAAGTCCCCTCTTATGATTGCTAATGTGTTGTTCGCAGGCCTTCCAGACACACTTCCCGTCAAAACGGAAGACTCCGCTGACGATGAATGAGCTGGCAAGCCTCTTGTTGGCAGGAAAACACAAAGGACTACTGAGCAAATGGGGGATTTAAAATGGAAGGAGCTTTTTGAAAAAGAATCACAGTGACGAGAATAAATGGCTTTGGGCTTGCTTTTATTTTGCTTTCTTGGAATCGTTATAACGCGTGTTACAGTATAGCGTTTCACAGCCCTGAAACAAAAGGAGATGCGGATAGTCTATTTCCCGCGGGCAGTGTGTGTAGTCAAGTAACATTATACAATCAGAGTCGGTATAGTCAGTGGGAGGGGTTAGCTGGCTATGATCTGGGTCGATATCTCCTCCGACTCGCAAGTATACGGGCCTTGACCGCAACTGTTGAGAGCGATGAGGAATCGACATGTTAATAAGAGTCCGTGGCAAAATAAAGCAGCAGCTGATCTAGTTTTGGAGCCACCGCGGGTCCATCGTGACTACTAAATCGCGTATACTAAGCAGGAGGAGGTGCATACGAGACACCCATCTCGCTGATCCATCCATCACGTGGAGGGCGATGCGATGTAGATTAGCAGAGACGGGCGCATTGGGTGTGTGGTGTGTGGCTTGCAGCTGGACCATGCGGGTAGGCGGGAGCTAATAAGAGCTTGCCTGTTTGCCGCCAGAGGTTAGAATGAGGTCATGTATATATTGGCAGAGAGGAATAAAGGCCGTGCGGTTTGATTGCGTCCGGGAGAAGGAAAAGCTGGGTGGATTAGTCTCATGTACCTTGTTGGCCCAACGGTATAAGAAGGGGGGGGGGGGGGGGGGG